>JAODVM010087095.1:0-16824 GCA_025400095.1 Phenganax marumi | reverse complement strand
ATGCCCTCCCGCCCCCCCCCTGCCAGCACGCCACTGCCATGGACAACCATTTCTAATCTGCTCTTTTATCAAACCTCTCTTGTTCTCATTCCTCAAATTTTCTTGAACCAAAGTTGGCTTTTTGTCTGCTTCATGCAATAGTGCACTGGTTGTATCCCTCTTTTTTTAACAGAACAACAGCTGCCCTTTCTTCAAATGTCTGATTTCTTTACTTTGCCATCTGTCGTTTTGACCACTTCTCATCTCATGCTTACTTTTGTGAATATCTTCACGACATGCTGCCAAACTGTATGTTTTACTTGTGGAATTAAAGCAAATGTGGTATTAGTGCGGTGTGCACTGGTACAAATTGTGTATTGTCACGCTGTCACACATCAAAGCTGCATAAGTCATCATGAACACTGAAATATCAGTTTTAGCCTAAACCTTTTGATCAGTATAGTGGACGTATTTGCTGCAATAATAAGTTAAAGGTAAATTTCTTGACTTTAACTTTGATCTTCGCATGCACAGTTAAACAGCTATTAACCTATCTCCAGTGGTAAATTTTGTTTGCTGAGCCATAAAATTTCATTTATTGTGTTTGAAAGGTTCAACAATCTAAGGCATATGCTGAAAGGCAGAAGTTTTTGGAGGAGATGCAATCTTTGAAAGAACGTGAAGCTGATTTTAAGAACAGAATCAAGATTGAAGAAAGGTAAATACTTGAAAATTTTTAATATAAAGTGAATGAAAGCGTTTTAGATATTCATCAGCAACGTAAGGCGTTTAGATAGAAGAGTTGTGTCAAACAAACAAACGTGCAATGTACTCATTAAATTTTGGTATGCACATATTTCAGTGTGCACTGTGCTGTTGCAGCTGTATCCAGGATGTGCTTATGTCACAGCAATTCAGATCTGCTGGGAGATAAACAAATAATTTATAGCTGATGAAGGTTGGAACATCTTCAAATGGCCAAATTTTTGGTTATGTGTATGCCTTTAATGATCGAATTATGTTTATGACCACGTGCAGTATGTTGCAAATATGTAACCATTGATGCACCTACTGATATTGCTTAGTACTACAGTTCTTTGTCAGCACTTGTATTACACTATAACCTGAAAACCGTTTACAAATAGAAAGTCCTTTTTACTCCTCACGTGAGACCCATAGGGTTCATATAAAAATGTAAAAATAAGCCATTTTTCAGTTTTACTTTGGACTATAATGTGATAGAATGAAAGTTGACACTACATATACACACATAATGACAGGCAGGTAGGCAGGCTGGAAAGTAGGCATCAAAGTTGGAAGACAAACGGGAAGAAAGATAGACCGCATTTAAAAGACAGATAGGTACATAGCTAGGTGTGTTTGTCCAGCAGGCAAGTATATGGGTGAATAGGTGTGTAAATAGGTATGTAGGAAGGTAGGGCGATGTAGTTCTGTATTTTCATATGCTACTATTATACAATGGTATCCGTCATTTTCAAATACAGCAGACTCACTACACAGTATAATGCAGACATATAAATGCACTTTATTTTTTACCATCGTTGTGGATTCTGAAATGAAACGTGGTAGTTGCTCCCGCAGGGTTTTGGCTAGTCTGTTCATGTGCCTTGAATATTACATATTGTGATGGCAAAAAAGGTTGGATTGCAGTTGAAATTTGGGTCAATTAGTCCATGTATTTTAAAATATATTGTATTTTTAAATTGTACCATAACAGTTGTTCAGGGATTGTTCAAGTGTTACACGTGACTATTTGTAAAGTATCAACAACTAGAGCAAGTTTCTGCGGGGCCATAACTTGTTTGCATCCGGATTGACGGCAGTGGGGTTGACAGACTCGACCCAAAACATTCTTCCGTTGCAAAAAAATTCCTCGAAAAATTTAAGACTATAAATTCAAGCAATTGAAAAAGTACTTCAAAAACTTTAATACTGAGTGACTACATTGCAGTGATACGTGTGCCTCTTTCTTTGTCTACCTTGTTTTACTAAAGTAAAAACACCAGTTGAAAATGTGTCGGCCCCATGCAAACAGCAGTGGCACTTGTAGTGATAACTATTGCTGGTTATACAATGCATACTATCTTATGCAGTCAAACAGTCTATTTGTACATTACTATAATTATACTTAGTGATGCAAGAAGTCTCTGGCCAAAGATATTTATTTTGACCACATTATTTGAGATACTGTAAGGAACTATTGTCGTCTGTAAGCAGCTATGAAGAGGCACGCATCTTAATACATTAACGTTCTGTGTGATGTTATGATAACGTAGAAAACATATTAGCGAAGGTCAAGAAATATTCTGCCTAAACTGTGGAAACAATTGTGCAGCATCAGTAAAATAAATAAAACATGTTTTTAAAGGAAAAAAAACAAAGAGAATTTGCTTGAAAACGTGCCTCTAAATTCACAAAAATAAATCAGCACGTTGCCAGAAAAACTGTCTGCAAAAAAAGAAAACCGATCTGTAAACTAGAGCAAATCTATTTGCAAATTAAGAAACTCCTATCCACAAATTTAAAAGTATATGATCGTAAGCATCTAAAAATTGTGTCTGGATATGCACGTTTTTCACCATTCCTCGTAAAATATGCAGTGCGGTCAACAGTTTATTGCAACAGATAGGACAAGGAAGTCAGTAGTGCATGTGCAGTGGTCATTTGACATGTAACCTATGGTATCTGCAGCCGTATACCAACCGTATTGACCTCTTCCTGTGGGTACTATTATTTATTTGTACTTGCTATGTGCCAATTGTTATACCATTATCAATCATTGTGACTCAATTGGATCTCGTTTTTCTCACATGCAAAGTCAAGAATATGATAACAGGGAATGTTATTCCAACTACTGGAATATTTGAAAAGTGGAACACAGTGTTCAGTATCCAAATTATGTAGTTTTGGAGCAATGAAGTTAAATTATGAGAGAGGTTCACTGTAAACTCTATAAAATCTCGCTTGATCGTGGTTCCAACCTAATCCAATCCAAGGATTCTCCACAGCTAGTGTTCTTCTAGCTATGACTTTTCAAATTTTTTCTTCCGCGTCATCATCAGAAACAAACAAATTACTGCCACGATTTTTACATGCAGATTTCGGTTCATTCCTGGTCAGACCTTACTTCACAAACTACTAACATGACAACCAATGTTTGATCAAAGCATTTGGGCACCAGAAACTATGTTGATTGAAAGACAGGCTATCGGTCTTGCTGGTCTTTAGTAAAATACAAATGGGGTGTATAAAAAGTTAGATAATTTAATGATGGTACTCAATTCCACAAGTCTGTTCATGAAATGAAATTTTTAACAAGTGTTGGAGTTTTGAAAACTAGAAAATATAAACACTTAAAAAATAGTAAGTTTTCCAGATCATGGGTGTCGTCAATTTTTGCTCATCTAGAGCTAACTGGCAGCGCTAATGTGATAAGAGTTAGTATTTATTTAGGCTTATGCACGACAGCTTCATCAATTATTGTTGCGTTGGTGATAAAATTTTCCCTGAATTTGACTAATAGCTGCTTTTCAGAGTTTATGTGGTTTTGTCTCTTTTAATTCATTATTTTGCACTTTGTCCACCTGCTTTGTTATGAATGCATACCGTTCGAGGGCAGTAAAACTGGTGACAAATTTGGCACTTCAGACTCTTCAGCCGAATGGCTTCTTGACAACTGTAAACCATTGCAACCATATTCAATTCAAAACTTTTGTTCGTATGAAGTGCTAATTGGATTCAAGCTGTGCACAAACATCCAAAGTGCTGGGTGAAATGGTATTTTAAACAATCACACTTTCTTGTTCGATCTATGTTTCATTTAGGAAAAACTTCATGTAATCTTTAATTTCTTGAAAGTTGTTGCATTTTCTGTGGTGCCATTGGCATATAAGACAAGTGCCAAAACATGTTGTTCTGTGTGAGCCTCTATTGGTGAACTCAAAGAAGCTAGGTCAGAAAATTGCAAAGCTACAACATTTTGTTATGCATGATTAAAAAGATTGATAATTAGTTCTAAATGTTTTCTTCAAGTAATTTACAATCCAGTTCAGTTATCCTGGATTCAAGACACTCAGAAATATGTTAGAGTATCTTTTATCTTCATTGATAGTATGGACACTGTCTCACAAACACGAAAATTTTAGTATCTACTAAACTCCTGTGTTTTTGTTGTCCAAGAAACCGAAACCTTCATGCAATTTTAGTTGCATCTCAAAACACTTTTGTCTGCTCAGAAGTGGCAGTCCTCTTTGAAAGACGGCATAAAATTTTTTCATACAAACACTCTCAAGCGTGCTGGGGTGGTTCCCATTGATGAAAGTTTTTTTTTGTTTTTCAGTACACTTTATAATTTTTGTCATTGTACAATGTTATTTAGAAAAAACAAAGTAAAACAATGTTAATACAAATAGGGAGTTTGCAGGCAAACAAGTAAACTTTTTCTGGCAAAGCCATTGAGTGCGTGGTAGGTTTAGACAGTTTTAGTCCCCAGCGAGCTCAATAAAACACAGAAAATGCATTCCGTTTAGTGGATTGTCTTGCTACGCTAGCGGTCCATCCTGACTTCCATGTGTTCTCAATGCCCCTGCCTCCTAGCTAGATTTTTTTATTTTAGCAAACCAATTATTAACCACTGAGATGCAAACTTATTGTTTAGACAAAATGCAACGTTAACAGCTTGTCAATTTCGTATCACGTTTCATCTTGTTTATTTCTACTTATGAAATATACATCAGCCAACTTACGGCTATGACCTATTGGTCTTTGCTCCTTGCCTTGGAGGTTTCAAAGTAATCAAAATTAGTGCCTAACTTTGGACCTTAGTGAATTTACCGTTCTTATCAATGGCTATGCTATTTGGTTGGAATCCGAATATGAAGTTTAATAACGACGAGGGTAAAATGTAGCTACAGTGTGATGCCCAGAGAAGAACAAAATAACGAGGCTGCTGCAAAGCACTCTTGGAAGCTGCTGCCAAGCCCGAGCAGCTAAAACTAACATCGTTTTTTTCTGCACAAAGTGAAGCACAACCATCAGTATTGACCAGTAGAGAAGACGAGACAACAGTCGTCGAACAAGACCCCCAGCCGGAACAGACAAATAAGCATTTGCATAATGCATTTGCAATATATAAAGAATGCCGACGACTTCACGAACATGGACAAAGGGTGAAGCAAAGAAAGCTGGCAAAATTCTCAATGTGAATGGTTTGAAAGCTATAAGTGGTTGGTTTACAATAGAGAAACAAATAAAGCATTCTGCAAAACTTATGCCGCCTATTACAATGGCAGCTCACATGAACGAGTGTTTGGCAACCAAGAAGTTGGATTTGGAGACTGGACAAAAGGGCCAGAGAAGTTTAGGGAACACCAAGAAAGTTCTGTCCATAAAATACCAATCCAACACTGTTAGCAGCACAGCAGGCCATCAACTTTGTTTGCAATTCACCTGGTCAAGCAGCGCAACAGCATCGCCGGCAAGGCTTGATTTCACACCTTCATAGGCTTACGGCACTTCTTCATCAAGGGCTGTCAAGTCCCAATTAGATGGAATACACTGCTTCTGGACAGAAAGCACTAGGTAACGGCGTACGATATTTTTTGGAGCAAGAGCAGATGCTTGTCTTCACTGCTCGAACTTGCTTGACCGACAACATGCGTGACAAAGCGTTGCATTCCATTTTGGCAGATGAATCGTTCGTCGTGTCAAGAAAGAACATTTGTCTTTCTCTCTGCACGAACTTACACTAAGAACTATGAAATTTCAGAAAACTTTGTTGGAAAAAACGACTACTGCATTACATGAAGAAAATTCATCTGAGATGCGGTATGAATGGTGAATGAATGGCAGCTATGGGTTCTGATAGGGCTGCTGCAATGAAGGCCATGACCAGAGTGCTTAAGGCAGATTAAATGCAATCTTTGTTCATTGTTTTGCTCACTGTAATGAACTGGTCGTTAAGGATGCCGCAATGCAATCATGACAAGTCTAAACCAACAATTTGAGACCTTGCACTCCTCAAAACTATCGAACAAATCTTGCTCACTGCAGTGAAGAAAAGAGGTGTCTCTAGAGAGGCCAGACAAAGAGTAGCCCTTGTACGAGGGATAGGAGGGACTCATTAGTCTTGGTTAACAGCTTTCCTAGAAGTGGATGACTCCAAAAGTAAAGCTCCCCAGTCAGTGGGTTAAATGACATCCTAATTTATATGAGTGAAAGTTTAGATGATTGTTTAGATAACGGCGTGAATAGCGCTGGAGCTGTTAGTGAAAGTGCCTCGCCCGGCAGGTGTCCCGTGGGTAAGCAGCGCAGGCCCGGTCATCATCCTGCTACTGCTAGAATGAAGTGGAATAAAGAAGTTAACAAGGTTGTTTTGGAGTGTTATCTCAAAAGCAAGCCGGTGAATGAAAATAGAGTGCTAATTAGAAATAGAGGCAAAGGATGGTTCGTGTGTGGCAGAAGATGGGACTCTTTGAGTCTTCTGACCAAAGGATTTGTGATCAGGTAAGGGCAATACGTAAGAATGGGTGGCTATCTGAGCTAGAGATTGAAGTGATAAAAAGAAACATAAGCCAGGGGCCGATTATTCGAAAGTTGGATAGCGCTGTCCATTGGATAGTGAATTTTTCAACGTTCACAAAATTGCACAAAAATGTCGAAACTTCCATTGTGCATGGTCAGCGATATAAATAATGGAGACTTTAATCTGTCGATGCAAGTCGTAGTTTTATGTTACAACAATAATTGGGAAATTTTTACGAAGGCTACAAGAAATCACTATCCAGTGGATAGTGCTATCCACCTTTCGAACAACCGGTCCCAGGAGGATACAAACGATGTAAGTGGCCAGGTTGTAGATGAGACTACAAATGAGAACGTGGAGGATGATGGGTGTCAGCAGGAAGAGGGGGGATCCGTTATGCTAGATGATTTTGGAGAGGGTACCATCATTGAAGAATTAAATGAGATGCCAGAAGAAGACGAGAGAATAATCATAGAAATATTGGAGATTTCAAAGTAAGGAGGCAAAAACCCGATCAATTTCAAGAAGGCAAACCAACGCCAGCTAAACGAATTTACTAACAGGGTCAATAAGATCGTAGACAAGATACCAACAAACACTATTACAGAAACGAATAATTTAATTAATGCACCAAGAATCTACATTGCTAAAGAACTTGGTCTAAAACAGACTACACGGAAGCAGAGCAAGCAGCCCTCGTGGAGAAGACGAATTGAAGCAGGCATCAAAAGGATTAGAAAAGATATTGACATACTGCATGGGATAAATTGAGACGAACTAAGGAAAAGAGGCAACATGGAACAACTTCAGAAGAAATATAATGTTAATTACATGAAGCGGCGTTTTAACTATGATGGAAGGTTACGATAGTTCTGAAAAGAACTGTTTAAACTATTTAGTAGTAAGACTAAACTTTAAGAAGACTAATTTGAGAAAACTAAGTATTAAAAGACACTAGGCATTCGGCAGACTGCTCTTCAGATGCTTCGTATGTTTTGAGGAAATAATGACGAAGCATTTCCTCTGTAGTCTCGCCACGCATTTCTTATGCGCTGAAATAGCTGCTTGTGAATGTTAATTCAACTTCACATGCAAACACAGTATTTGCTATCTTTTGCTGTGTAGCATGTTATTGGAATGGTCATAGTTTAAAAACGCTTAAGTTTTTAATGTTAGAAAGCAGTGATTTTACAGGTGATTGGGACTAATTTGCATAGCTCTTTGCACCTTTCGAATAATGTAGGTGCTTTTTATAGTCCTTGCACTCATGCAAGTAGCTTTATGAATGCCAGAGTTAGTACCTAAGTGTCTTGCAAGTACGATAATTGCAAATACCCATGTATTTAAATAGCAACTGGCACACTGTAGGACATGGACGCTCATTTTAAATTCCAGGACTGCGCAGCTGGAGTAACTGGAAGGCTGTAGCTGCCCCAATAATTTTTCCAAAATTATTGCAAAATATTGCGTATTTTTTCCCTGCAATTTTTCGAAGATTCGAACAACTTTTACTCGACATCATATCCATTTTTGTGCAAACACTTGGAAATAATTGTAAAAATGGACTGTGCCTTCTACCGACGATCAACAAAATTGGAAGCATTTCTAGCGACTTTAGAGGTTTAAATGTCAAGATTTTCCGGGGGAGCATGCCCCAGCCCCCCCCAGCATGCTCGCGCCTTAGCAGTTCCAATCCGAAAAACGCTGCGCGGTCCCTGAAATTACCATTTTGATTGCATTTAGCAGTTAGCACTCACACATATCAACGCTCTTCTTCCCTATGCGGCTGTATATTATTAGATAGCTAGTAGGGAAAGCAAAAATTTGCATGCACAGCTTAGGTTGGGTTAAGAAATATAACCAGCCTTTAAATCGATTAAGGCTATAGACTTAGGTTAGCTTATGTAGAATCCAATTATTGTGCGATAGAGTATATCTGGATATACAGCGCCCCCAACTAGTTTGCCATAAAGGGTAGACTAACACATGGCCACTCGAGTAGAGACACTGCATTATTAACGGCGAACGTTTTTAGACATACATTTTGATAATTCCATGTTTCATGAATAGCTTATGTGATACGGTTTGCTTAATTTGTTGTTGCTGATGTACTTCTGCAACCTGCGTGTACCATATGTGCATGTTATTGTTGAATTATCCTGTATTTCTTAGTGAGCGTTCACAGCTGCAATTTATCAAAACTAATTTTACTTATGAGTCAGTGGTTTTTTAAACACAACGCTCCGAACGGACAAGCAATTTTTCCTTTGCAAGTTTTCCTTAATTGACAAACTAATTTATTTGCTTCTGCGCTGGACAAACTTTCCAACATTTCTCTTGGCGATGAGCCTTGTTCTCGCCACGAAAAGTTGCTCATCTGTGCGGATTTTAGAATTTATTTGTTTGAATTTGCTTAAACTTAAAATGAATTTCAGCGCCGTTAGTGTCCACCCAAATAATTTCGTTAGTTTTTTCACTATTGCAAAGTCCTTGTGCTCGCCTGTATTTACGTAATGACAGCAAGTGGGGATAAACATCGTGTGCTTGACGGACATAAGAAAATGCTCTCGATGATTCAAGCGACAGCCTATATTCCTGACGAAGAGCTTTCACTTAAAAAATGGCAAAAATAGTTTCTTATATCTTTCTGACACGGCAAAGTCGACCCTTTTAGCGCATTTACTATAATTTGCAGATCGCGAAAAGTTGAAGAAGAGCGGTTGATGAATGAAGTTGAAAAACTAAAAATCAGAGAAGATGCACTGAAACAGAAGGAAGAACTGATGGAGCAAAAATTCACGGCGGAAGTAGAAACGTAATGTCGATTTTTGCACTTCTAAATTTTTGTTATTATTCTACTCGTTGAAAATTGTGGTTTTTGTATTGAAAACAAGATTGCAAACGCCTACATGTAAAAGCCAATTTCTGGTTATGTCTTCATATGATGAAAATGGTCGTGAGTACGTTTGCTTGGATTCAGGAGTGAAAGAGAAAGTTATATGGCTCGCAAATTGGCCATGCACCACACGTCTAAAGAAATATTTTAAAGAAAAAGCGTGCGTGAATTCAGTTACAGGAATAATATTGGAAATTATCTAATTAGAGGATAATACTGCGATCTCCTTGGTACATGAAACATCATTGCGGTATTTGCATATGAATGAAAATAGATGTTACAAAAACTCTTTGTAGCTAAACCCTTTGCATTCGGAGGCGTCCAACCTAGATTTTGATGCATTATATATTATGAAAAATCAGGAATGTTCATTTCTTAGCCTACATTTACAAGAGACCGGATTCACATGGCCACGACATCAAGTTAAAGCATTTTTTTGCTTATAAGATGTGTCAAATCTAACACTGGTTGTTTTTTGTATAGAATGTCGCATCGACGTTTTTCTCTTTCTATTCACCCTATCGCTGACAACCAATTCGCCAATTTCCTGGTTTCTTATGATTTCACGTTTTTTTCTTTTGTGATGCAACAGTTACAAAAGTGATTATGAAAAGCGTTATTCTGCCAGAAGTAAAGAACTGTTACAACAGGAATCTCGCCTCGAGGGTAAAGAACCTACGTGTTTTCAATTGTGCTATATAGCTATAATAGTCACCCTGCGTTATGTACTCGTGCAGTGATGATTACATTGAGTAACATGAATACAATGTTTTTTTCTTAAATATAACCAGTAACTTGACCGCAATAAAAAACTCAATGTCAGTAAAAACGAAAATTAGCGTTATTTTTTGAAATCAAGTTGCTCGAAAACGGGGATGAGGAACGTCAGCTATTATATCATACCATGCTATGCTGCGTTTGAACGAAAACCTTGATATTAATGTAGATTGATAGATTTCTCTGTCGTTTGAACTTCCTTTGCCAGTGAAAGCTTTTTAACCATACTATTTGATTGTGTTCATTTTTTTGTGACGTTACAGCCGAGCATTTGAAGCTGGATCAAAAACGTGAAGAGTATTCGAAATCTCAGGATGAACTTTTGATATGTCGGGAAAGGTGCTTTAAATTGGAGGTATTAGGTATTATAGTACAGTGGCAATTTAACCCTGACAACATTTTCTGTTTTCAGTGCATGCAGACTTCAATGCATCAATGAAAATTCCTTGAGATAATTTAAGTGTACGCATGCTTCGCCGAGTTTGGCCGTGCATGATTTGTCCGCGCCCAACAATTCTACAATTAAGTAGACGTCGTATTTATTTCGCCAAATTAAGTTTAGTATAAAAAGGTTTATTTCCGCAGCATTCAACGTCAAACGTGCCTGAAATTGTACGTCAGCCTTAAAATGGTTAGGTAAACTGTGTTAGACTGTACTTGGGCATTAAATTCGCATTAAATTAGCTGAGAGCATTAGTATTTTGATATTTTTGCTGTCATTTTATAAGGTTACGCTGATCTTGCACTAATGACTTCAACTTAAAACAATCTTTGTGTTGGATACACTTCATACGTAACTTTAACTGCCTGACTTTTCTCTGGTCGCTCACAATAACAGAAATTGATGTTGAGATGTTGTTTAGGTTAATTGTACTAGCCAAAACGTCGTAAGAGAAACCGTAACAAACTAAGCTCATTTTTAATTCAACGTGCCTTGTTGTGGACACCTGTATGTTCACCCTTCTCCGGGGGCGTGTATTGTCAGCATGTGCCACAAAGGATGTAGCAAATTTCATTCTAACGTGTCCATTCCCTGTGCCCTGTACTTGTGTTTTGGAAATCTGAGGCTACATCTAGAAATGCAACCAAATAGATACCGCTGTCTCTTGTTTCGGTATACGTGGCATGGCGCAATGCCATTTTGTGTAATTTTCCGTACCTTTTTTTATTTTAGTCGTCTGTAGAAGCGTCTAAATTGTTATTAGAAGATATGAAAACGCAAAATAAAGTATTGGAACAAAGGCTTGCTGAGGTATTAAAGTGATGCATGAGGATGCTTTACTATCTGTGTGTCACTTGTATACTCGTCAATATGTTATGAAACACGGACAATGTTATATTGCAGTATATATGTTTGCATGTAAGGTTTATATGTTTTTGAAAGTTTGGATTTTTAATTTTCGTTTCGTGACGTTTAAACTTCGCGCAACTGTACAAGATCAGGGTAATATACATCTTTCAACTCCTTGATTAAAAACACTGTTGCATGTAGGAATGAAGGTCAATAACAAAATAACGATGCGTTATTGCATTTACCCTACATAACGAAAGCCCACATTGACTCTCTAACTCTAATCCCTTGTAACTCGAACAATTTTTTGATTGCCGTGGTAGTTCGTTTTGCTTCGGTTTTATTATATGTCCTGAAAATAGAAAGGGACTTAAAAAATGTAGTATCTAACTTGTTTAATATTTTAGGCTAGGTGCAAGCAAAGCTGCTATTTTAGTCAGCCGGTCCCATCCTTTTTGATAAAAATAAGTAAAATGTCAATTAAAACCATTTTCTTATTCTCCAACAGTTCTATCGATCAAGAACTTCTGTATATGTTACAAACACAGGCTTTGTCATTGAACATTCTATTAATCATTTCAGTATATCTGTATGTAAGATTTACAGTTTACCTCACGTCATGTGTTGTCCCTGTGTAAATCGTCTCGTGTAATGTCTTGTTTGAATAGCTGGTTAATGAAAAGGACAAAATTATTCTCGGTGCCTCATAATTATCATGTAAAATTATTATGTATGTTAGGTTTAAATTAGTCTTGGTCAGGGAGTGTTCGGCGCACCAACTTCCCTGCTCCAACTGCTGACGCAAAAATACATGTGAAATTAGAGATGAGAGGTATTGTTTAGCTTGCGGCTGGTATGATAAGATCCCGAAAAAGTTTTTAGGTCCTCGCGTCGTAAAGCAAAGCCAACCTCCTGCAAAACCCTGGTAAAAAATGAATCTGTGTAGTAAATCTATCACTTTGTTTATTATTTTCGTTAGATGAACGATTACCATGCTCTTAAGGAAAAAGAAATTATCTTCACAAAAGATATTCAACACTTGACAGAGTACGTTATATAATGATGTGGAAATTCAATTTACGATTGAAGGTTGGACTAGTTATCACATATACCGTTTAAAACTTGAATGTTTTGGACGTCTTGTTTGATCACCAATGTAGTATTGCAACTGTCTCCGACTTATCCTCATCAAGACCAGCGAAATATGCACTCGCCAAAGCACTATTTGAACCAGGAATCTTGAAGGTTATTCAGGTCAAGGGGTACATCTTGTTAAAAAGATGAAAACAGATCACAAAAGATAACAAACAAAAGTGGAAACGCACTTAGAAACCTATGTCGTACGATGAAAAAGGCATATGTTAACCAATGAACCCATGAATAATTCGATAACCATGAAAATTGCTGTTGATTTCAAACAGAAAACTGTATGTTGTGGGGTTTCAGTGCACCCCCTGCACCCTCTTTGTGTACCTGTGGGGCGCTATAAAGTTGCAAGGATAAAAGGCAACGGGTGCAACTGAACCCGCTGCCCCGCATCTTTAATTCGAAGTTTTGGTTTGCTAGTTGCATTGGCGTACCCGACTTCGTCCTATAAGCAAATGACAAATGTTGCAAATTGTAAAAGAAATGAAATGAACGTGATGATATGCAACTGTAATGAAAAATGTGCTTTTAGAATCTTAGAAAAACTTGTATATGTCGGCAAAAGTCCATTTCAGTATGCAGACACTGACTAAACGTGTTTTCTTTTGAAATTTCGTCATGAATTACTGATGATTTCATAAGAGGCATATACACCACCTCATACTCTTGACAACCTTTCATACTTTTCAAATCGTTGACCAATTGTGGCGATTGTGAAATGTAAAATGGTGTTGTGACATTGTGATTGACTTTTGCCTTTTCTGAAAGATTGCCGCATGCTTTTCCAACTCTGAATTGCAATTTAGTGTTCAAACTTTTATCTGACGAGGAAAATCTTATCAAAGACCCGAATATTTCGTGAAACGTTGCTAATGACTTGCGTTTCCAAAAGAGTTTCTAACACATTTTCTTGCTTGTTTTAGACGGCTAACCGAAGCCAATTTGCACTTTAAGGAACAAGAGAAAAGTAAGCAACAAAACGAATACACAATCACGCTTTATCGTTTCATTTGTTGTTGCGGTAGTTATTGTGTGCCTTTAGTTTGTTGTCCTCTTTCCCACATAAGTAAGGACGTAGGCAGATGGTGGACTTCTCCGGCATCTATATGCTGGACCTCAGAAAAGAAAAAAGCTGCAGCAAATTGATTGCATGATGCTTTCATTTCTCTTACATTTCGGACAGTGAATATACTGTCAACAAGGGTAGATTTCGTTCTAAGCCAATCAGTGCGTTTGTTTATACTTTGGCCATTTGACCAATCAGAATGCGTAAAACCGCAAAAAAACGAGCTAAAATTGTACGACCTCCTTTCAAGACCTAGTTGACGAAAGTTATTCGAGTTTTTCGACAGAAGTTAAAAATTAGTGTAGAACGCAAAAAAATCTTCATTTCTACTGCTGCAATTTTTAAATTTCTGACTAGAACCAAAAATATCGTTGTTTAAGTAAACGTGCAATAAAACGCAAACATGGACGCAAGTGATCTTCAACACCATATATACAGTATTTAAAAAGAAAATACGATGTAGGATTCGTGATTTACTGTAAGAGGCTAAGTGTATTTTTGTGTGCCATGCGAATTTTACATTTCTTGCTGAATCGCATTAATTGTGTAAAAACGGCGGGAAATTGACATTATAGTGTTCTGTGACTCATGGAAATTTTTGAAAGAGCGAGTTTTTTTATTCTAAAAAGTAAAAATGCCAAAATTGAAAGGGCTTAGCAACCTTTTTTAAAACGACTGCTCGAAAGGTGAAGCAGAGAGAATATTTCATTTGAAAAGCCACGGTTTCGTTAGCGTGGCCGTTGGTTTGAAGATGTTCTTGGAGGCAGAAACTGAAAAAAAAACATTATCGTACCATTGATTATTTTTGCACAACCTGTCTAAAAATGTGTGTAAGAGATATGGTAAGAGATTATGAACTCATAAAAGGTAGTGTGCAAAAGCAGGTGGGAAATTTTATGGTTTATTGTTTTACTATCTTAGTCAATGGATCTATGTCAAACATTTGCCCAAAAGAATGTCTTGACTCTTGAGCACAAAATTGACTAAGTACATTGTTATAGAAGGATTTATTTTATACACGCTCTACACGAGGTATAGTTAGAATCGTCCTTAATAAGCTTGTTGTAAAGTTCTAAAATATTCTGCCTTTTCTGCCCGTCTGTCTTGAGTTGGCAGGAGCTTTTTCTTTTCTTCGAACTTCGCTTCAACTTGCTCAACTAACTCAGAAATCTTGTGCTGGGTTTTTTGTAGTCACGGTTTTTGGCAGGAGGAATAGTTGTGGGTTTATTCTGATGTAACCAATAATCATTGAGACTCGTTTCATCACGAACTCGACCCAATTCTCTAATTCAGTTTGTTTACGGTGTTGGCTTCGTAAGTTAAGTCAGTTCTTTCTTAGATTTTTATAACTTAACATTGTTTACTGCTTGACTTTGCTAAGATATCATAATAGTAAAATTAACCAACTATAACGTTATTGTTTTTGTTTTATGAATTAACCTATTTCTATATTGAAAGTATACGAAGTAATATTTCTATGACGTAACTAAGCGGCACGAATTAGATCTCTTTGTGATTGACAACTTGGTACTTTCACATGCACAAACTACAACTTTTGTACCACTTGAAAAATTATTCACACCCAAAACCAATTATACAAAATATTGACCCATTTGTGTGAACCGTTTTTCACTAGTTGTCAGCTTAATGTGGCATTGATTGACAAGTTTGGGTGAGAACCACTATACTTTACATTTCCCAGCAAATTTAACAATAAAGGTCACATCAAACGTTTCCTTAACCTTGGGTATTTTTACCTTTTTCTGTTTTACTTTTGGATACTTCCAGACACAAAGGCACCAATATCCAGCGCTAAACAAACGTTTCATTCCAAGACCTAATTACGTGTTTCCTACTTATTTTTAAACTTATTATTAATACTAAAATTCTAGTCCTATAACAATATAATTATGAAATAAAAGGTTTTCCGAACAAGAAGCGCACAATAATCACACACAGTTTTTATAAATTGTTAATAAATTTATAAATTTCTCACCTCCTTTTGTACACTTTGTGCACTCTGATTGGTCATGTAGCCAAAATGTGAACAAACGCGCTGATTGGCTTAGAACGAAATCTGCCCTTATTTGTACTTTCCAATCATGTGGCACATGATTGTTTACCTCTGAGTTGCCGTGTTTTAGCAAAAAAAGGCAGATATAACGTGTAGCAGTTGAATAATTGTGCTTTTCTTTTGTGTTTCCAAGTGGTTAAAAAATTAAGAGCTATGAGCTGAATGATTTATGATCAATATTGTATATAAATTATTCGATTGAGATTTTAAATTTCATGCTGTACTTTGCAACATTTCCTTTGAGAGCATCACAAGCTTGTAAAAGATCTCACGGAGAAGAATGGAAAACCCTCCAAAGAAGTTGTAAGTACTGTGCATACTACTTGAGTCGTTTTGGCGATACAAATTCCGTTTCCTTTATCATTGCATTTAACGAAATTCTCAGAAAAAGTTGTGGCAGATATTTTCAAGCATATGGTCTTCATGCACAGTTTTAAAGATAAATAAACGGCTTGGCTATTGTTGTCAACGGAGACCTACAATATCCTTTCAACCGCTTCTTTGTCTGTTTTTTAAAGTTGATATTAAGAGAAGAGTTAAAAGATGTGGACGAAAAATGCAAAGAAAGGGAGAAATCTTGGTACGAGGCGCGGAAAACCTTGGAAATACAGCTAGAAATGCAGGTAATTGCGTTGCGAAACTAGTGTTTTGATAAATTATGTATAGATAAGGTAGTTGCACTGTTTAAAATAGTTTTAATTACCTAATTCGCTTTTGCGCCAGGCAACGAGCACTCCTTTGTAGTATCGTGTACTTTGTTGTGTACAGTTCCTGATTGTTTGTAAATCGTGTGAAAACGTTGAAACGAAATGTTCTATATATTCAGTGATACTGGTACTGTGCATGTGGTTTTTCAAAGAATGCTTACTAGGGCCCTGTTGGCGCGGGACCGGTTTCAGAAAGTCGCAGTATTGAATTCTAGTTACCATTTTGCGGCCGTGTTTGCGCTTGAAACGTCTGCGGCTTTTAGTTATTAGAGAGTTTTAGCAAAGAGTACGAGTACGAGTACGACTACGAATCATCTACGAATACGAGATTTGACCGCCAGAGA
>JAODVM010086984.1:0-16826 GCA_025400095.1 Phenganax marumi | reverse complement strand
ACATTATTTTGCTGAATGACGGTACGTAAATCATCGATCTTAGCATTTATTGATCTGACGTTGGAGTGAAAGAATTTTGGCAGATGGCAGTTATGTAACTGTGTCTCGCAGGTAGTTTTCTTAGTTTGAATGTATATTAAATTATTTCGTTTTACGCAATGAGTTTGAGTTGTAATTATATGAATCTTTTACAGTGGCTTCTGCAATCCTATCGTCCGCCATCTTTTAGGCCTTAGGAGTTAGAGGAGAGTTTTGAGAGAGAGAGTTTGCATCCCACTGTCCATCGCTTCACTTATGATCCAAAATGAAACGCATTTTCACATTCAATTAGAACCAAAAGAAAATAAACGAAACAATCGTAAAAATTGCTGAAACCAAGAACATTTCATGACTTATTCGTTCTCTTAAACACCCAAACTGTAAATGTGGGTACTAGAGCAAAGCATCTTCATCACATGCATCAATTTAAAGTCTTGTTAGCATTTGTTGTAATTCCTAGGAAATAGAGGGAATGCACAGTTTCACGAACCGAAGTATCGAGTTGAACGAAACATTATCTCGCCAAGTGAAAACAGTCAAACGAGACGAATCCTAAAGAAATGTATCGCGGTGAACAGGGCTAGCTGGTTCATGAAAAACGCTATCGGGCCATTTTCAATACAATTCCCGGGTCTGTCAGGCTCATACAAACTGGCCATTGTACTCAAGCGTCTTCTAATGCGTCTGATATAAAACTACGCCCACTGCCTTCTTGAGTTTTCCGGTCGGTTACTGTTTTTCTATTTTATATTGGATGGTCTGGGCAAACTTAGAAGGAAACATTTTAATTCGTCTACCGTCTGGTAATGCATTTTAGTATCAAGAAGGGCACATAATGCATTAAGCCGCTCTTAATGGCGATTTACTATTTAGTCATTTTCGGTGCAACAAAAATGACGTCTAAAAGGCTTCAATCTAAAATGAAGAGTAAGGAATACTACGCGTTTTTCTTATAGTTTGATGTAAGTGTAGCTAAATATCTCAACATGGCTTAGTCATCGCCGAGTCACTCAGACAAATTTCTCCTAAGAATTTGCAAAGCAAAATCGTTCAAACTATTCTATTTTGTTAAAAGCTTTACAAGAGGAGTCAAGGGGAGCTTTTGTGATGAACTTTAAAAACACTGACAAAACAGTAGTATAGACCTTTAGGATTAAGAAAGAGCACTAGTTTAAACATACTGCTTGAAATTAATATTTCACGTTACATCAATCAAAGGACCTTCAACACACTTGCGGATTTGTAGTAACAAAACAACAGAAATTTAGGTAAATATTGATTAAAAAAATGAGCCATCAAAACAATGATTGGCTTGACTGAACACAGCATGGTTGGTCGTGCTGTGTGTGGAATTTCCGCTGCCAGGACTGAACCAAATCACTTCTTGATGAAACTCAGTAAATATCAGCTTAGAAACTTCAAGAGTCAACTGATACATTCATTATATTGTCATTCTGGTTAGGGTGGGTAATTGGGTTATATTGACTCACAAAAGTGTCACTAAATTTAATCTGTGGATACCTCTTGAAGCTCAGTAAAGGTTGTGTGTTCATGAAAAACTTCCCTCGAGCAGTAAACTTTCACTGCATGGTCTTGGTAACAGAAACTCGTAGAAACTCTTATAATGTTTATAGTCACATAATACATACCTGTAAATGAACGGCAGATTGCTGAATGCCTTGTTTATTCCTTCCACTTTGCGGTGATATATTTCAAAAGAAAGGACAGTCCCTGCGCCATAAATGATTACGATTTTGCAATGTGTTGTTCTTGCCAGATAAACAAATCTATAGAAAGGAAATAAAATGTACACAGCAATGAGTTTTAAAATTGATCAAGAAGAGCTTTGGTGACGAAATTTAAAAACACTTTGTACGAGTTACATAACATCACTCAATTCAACATGCAGTATGTCTTGTAGGTTAGTGATAGTGACGCGTAAGTTAAAGATAAAATGTACACAACATTGAGGTTTAAAATTGATCGAACACAGCTTTTCTGACCAACTTTGGGAACATTTCACGCGAGTTACTCAATATATCACACAATTCAATATGTACCATGTAGGCCAGTAAAATGTGATGTGTGCGAATTGTGTACGTCTTGGTCCGCAAGTGAGAGTAAAGCGGGGACACTCTTACATTGTATATAAAATCAAATATTACCTGGCTGTAAATAAAATTAAGATTGCCGTATGCTTTATTTCTTCCCGTCACTCTACGTCGTCACTAAAAAAATGAGACCCAGATGCCGTAATTGGCTTTTTCGCAATGAGTTGTTTTTGCCAAGACTAATTTATATTTACACAACGTGCTTAAAATTGATCAAACAGAGCTTGTGTAACAAACTTTCATGACATTTCAGGGGAGTTACATAACATCACTCAATTCAACATCAACCTGATGTGGGCGAATTGTATCTAGATGTTGTTTCGCAATTTTTCGCTCATTTTTGGTGAGGGAAACGCGGAGACACTCTTACAATGTATATAAAATCAAATATTACATACCTGTATAAATGGAGTTCAGATTGCTGTATGCCTCGTTTCTTCCTTCCACTTTACGGGTCACTTTGAAAAAAAGAGATCCGGACACCGCAATTGGCTATATCGCAATGAGTTGTTTTTATCATAACTAATGTAATATTTACACAACAATAAAATGATCAAACAGAGCTTTTGTGACAAACTTTCAAGACATAGCATTTTGAAATTCACTACAAAGTTTGTAATACAGTACAAAATTAATGAGGACGTCATAAATATGATATGGCTCTGTTATGCAAGAAAAAATAATCGCAGAAATTTAAACATCGATAACAAAATAGAAGAATCAAAACTGGTGGGTCGACTGATCACTTTTTGTCCCTGCTGTTTTAAAATGTTCAAATATTTAAAATATGTAAAACTATAAATAAATAGCTTTATCTTTTCCTTGTTTGATTTATATTTACCAAGACCAAAGTTTACAAGAGTACATGGTGACGCTTAATCAGCATCCAATTTAATAACATTGGAGATAACCTGCTTCAAAAAGATACCCCGGTAAACGTTTGACGGTAATTAAAACTTTTCAGGACAAACTTAGGAACACACTGCATCGAGAATATATGTGTGTTTAGTATAGGTACTGACAGTAATAATGGAAAAGAATCTGTCATTTGCTCTCTTGAAGGTCTCCTTAAAATTGTCTTCTGATATGAATTCGCCTTCTATAATAAATTCTTCCCTTGCCGGTTGATGTTTTAGGGCGTGATTATACATGAATGTCGTTGTCTGGATTAAAAAGTGCACGTTCACGATTCGACGAGCTTTGTTAGCGTTTCAGTGATACGTGGGGAAAGAAATCATTTTCAGAGTATTCGTGGCCATGACGTTATTCGTTGCCATAGTCTCATGATATCTAACGCCATGCAAAAGGCGAATTCAGATGGTTTCTTGAGGGATGTAACTCTGGAGAGTTACAGTAAAGTTCAACTCCAAGAGTCCATTACTAACATAGTAATTAAGGCCCTGTTCACACTTAGCCCAACGTAAGATCGAATTAGCAAGATCGATCTCAGATCGATTTTGTGGCGTTTTCTGTCTGCGTTCGCGCTACAGCTACACACTATGCGAAACGACATCGTAGGTATCTTAAAACTTCTTGAGTTCCGATTTCATGTGTCTAAATTCAGTTTTGCACTGCGTCCAGTCACAGTGTATGCCTTTCTAAAGTTAATATCGCTAGTTTTTCGATAAATATCGGCGTTTTTTTTGCGTGCCATTTAGCGATCTATCTGAGATCAATCTCATACCACCTGTTTAAGCAGGCTGACTGAGATCAATCTCAAATTTTTAACGATGGTTCACACTTAGCATGCATCACCTTAGATCGATCTCAGATCGATCAAAATGACTAGTGTGAACAGGGCCTAAGTCATTTCCATTGGATCCGGATCATGAAGTATTGGACGTTTGAACTGTTGAAATTATAGTAATTGAAAAGAATCTTCTAAGCTTAAAATAATCATGATTAATTATTTGATTGAACAAAGTTGCAAAGATGTTAAGTAAAAGAGAAAAATCACAATATTTAGCTCACTGTTGTATACATGTCTAACCCAATCACTTACTGACACACACAAATGAACATTAGACCTTAATGTAGAAACATGATTAGTGTGATCATGACCTGAAAAAAATCTTGTATGAAGTACTTCTTTACATTCCCACCAAATGTCCTGTTGTAAGTCAAAGTTATTCTTTGATCTCAAAAACCCCAAACATGTCTCCAACTTTTGAAACTGTACCTTTGACAATCCCTTAGTCGTAATATCAGCTAACATGTCCTCACTTGCACAATATTTTACTGAAACAGTGTTGAGACTTACTTGCTCTGTGCTACTGTAGGATAGGGACAAACTTCTGAGAACACGTGCAGAGCGCATGCTTTTAGACCATAACCATGGTTACGAGGAGTGATTCTTGACCTTGGCGCGAGCGATATTCTGTGTGTGGCGTGTAAAGTTGAAAAAAAACAAATAAAAGATATATTTCTTTCTGTTTTCTTGTACACTGAAAGAAGAAACGTCAGTTAAGAGGAGCGGTTTACAAATTGGAGGTCCCACCGAGACATTTTATACTGTAAACAAACCGTAAATCCTACAAGAAGACGTTAATTTGAAGTTCAGATTTGTGTACATTTTGAAAATACGGAAATATGGCGGAAGAACTACAACAAGAAATACAGGCGACACTTTGCCAAGCGGCCGAGGGAACACTAAAGACGATCGCTGACGATTTCAAGCTTGATGTGGCTGAGCAAAGGAAGAGCACGATTGTATGTATGCTTTTTCATTATATTGACAAAGAATTACTAAACAAAAGCGAGGAAGAAAGGATCGCGTTTTTGACAGAACTTCGTTCGCGTTATTTCGAAAGCACAGGGCCGAAAGAAACGACTGAAGTCGATAAAGAGTCTCCCGTAGACAAGACAGAAGCGGGACAAGTGCCTCCCGCTGAGGAACAACATTCGAAGCAACAAAAATCCGAGCAGGCTACGTTGAAAACGATATTAGAATCTACAAGCGTATTTCGTCGACAGTTTAAAATTACCGGACAAATCGGACAGCCAAACGAGAAAGACAAATTAAGCTTTACCTCGTTAACTCGTCAAATGGATAATGGTTTGAAGCAAGGCTACACCGAACAAGAGATAGTAGACGGGGTAATTCGTGCAATTTCCGGGGGAATGGTTCTTCGTAGTTATATTGAAACCTATAAGGAATTATCCCTTGATCGGTTGAAAAAAATCCTTCGAAACCACTATGGGGTGAAAAATGCAACCGAACTCTACCAAAGTCTTGCATCAATATGCCAAGGACCAAAAGAATCTGCACAAGAATTCCTTATGCGTGCTCTGGACTTGCGGCAGAATATCCTGTTTTCCAATAACCAAGACCAAAGTGAGGACACATTAGTCTATGAAGCCGAACACATTCAGAAGCTGTTCCTTCGCACTGTTGAAACCGGCTTACAGGATGAAAGTATTCGAGCAAAGGTGAGAAGTTACCTCAAAGATCCCACAATATCCGACGAGGAACTCATCTCCCAAGTCAATAATGCTGTGTCTACAGAGAATGAACGGGTACGAAAATTAAGAGGTCAACACCACCCAAAAGCAGCACAGGTAACCCAAGTTGCTTTGAAGTCTCAAGTAAGTGAGAAATCTCAGGACACAATTCTGAAAGCCATCGAAACACTGAAGACAGAGGTGGCCCAGGTGAAGACTCAGTTGAAAGATTTAAACAGTGGGACTAACCAACCAAACCAGCATCAGTTGCCCAGAGTACATGAGGACCAAAAGAAGAAAACACCCCCGATGTGTTCACAATGCAAAGCTAATGGAAGCGATAGATGCTCTCATTGTTTTATTTGTGGTGGTGACAATCACTTCGCAGTTGGATGCCGACAAAAATCTGGAAAGGAGGCTTTAAACTCCAACGGGCTGCTTCCGAGGGGCCGGAAGTAGCCAAGACAAACTTGAGGTCCCAAAGTTGTAGCCATTGTGGCAATGGCAGTGATCAAACGACTTTGTATCGGTGCACGCAATGCAAGATGGTAGTTTATTGCTCGAAGCAGTGCCAGAAACAACATTGGAACGATCACAAAGATAACTGTAAAACCCTTAGGGATCTAACATGGAAGTGCCACAAGGAAAAACCCTACAACAACGAGAAGTCGTTTTCCGCTCATTTAACACCAGGTGAACATGCAAAGATTTGCAAGCTGGTTGGAAGGCGCTGTACTGTACAATGTGCTCTAAATGGGATTGAGTCAACAGTATTGTGGGACACGGGAGCACAGGTGTCCATAATATCGAAAGAAATGTTGGCGAAGTATTTCCCCCAGAATGATATAAAGAGCATCTCAGAACTGATCGGTGATGGATTGGATCTAACTGCAGCTAATGGAACAAAAATTGCATATAGGGGTTGGACAGAGATTGAAGTGCGATTGATTTCATCAAACGAGAGTGAACCAGCGATAACGGTGCCTTTTTTGGTCTCGGATGACAATTTAGAGTACCCGATCCTCGGCTACAATGTCATCGAAGAACTGATCAAACGCATGAACATCATACCCGGCGACCCGACAACGCAGATCCCAACGATTCAGGCTAGTTTTCAGGATTTTGACAAGAGTGTGCTACTTCAATTGGTCAGTTTAGTACTGAAAACAAAAGAGGAACTTTGTACTATCAAGAGCCCAAAGCGAGACATTATCGTTCCTGCAAACAAAACAGTTCAAGTGGATTGCCGTGCCAATACAGGACCAATCGCAGAAACAACCCCCGTCTTCTTTGAACCTGATGAAGTAGCTTCATGGCATGATGATTTGGACGTGCATGAAACGCTTCTATCGGTTAAGCAAGGCTCAATGTCTAAAGTAAAAATTGATGTCATAAACACAACCAATCATGACATTGTCTTGCCAAAACACACTGTTCTTGGGAGGCTCCAGTTGATCAAATCAGTCACACCAGTAGAAGTGAAGTTAGCTGAAACCCCAACTGAAGGAATGTCCGCTACAGTAGCAGCAAAACAATCTCAAGTAACAGCTGAAAGGGAAGACATGATGGAGGAGAGCGTAGGTGATGACGGGCGATTCCAACCTGAGGTTGATCTGAGCGGATTAACAGAACAGCAACAACGGATAGCAGCCCAAATGTTACGAGAAGAATGTCACTCCTTCGCCAAAAGTGACGAGGAAGTTGGTTGCATCAAAGATCTGGAATTGGAAATTAATATGAAAACAAACGAACCCGTACAAAAGAACTATGTCTCAGTTCCCAGACCCCTCTACCCTGAGGTGAAACAGTACATCGAAGACCTTTTGAATAAAGAATTTATCCGTGAGTCGAAATCAGCATACTCCTCACCAGTGGTGTGTGTCCGAAAAAGGGATGGAACTCTGCGATTATGCGTTGATTACAGAGAACTCAACCGAAGAACAGTTCCAGATCGTCACCCTATACCTCGAGTCCAGGAAACACTGGACAGTCTGGGCGGTAACGCGTGGTTCAGTGTATTGGACCAGGGAAAGCATACCACCAAGGATTTGTAAAACCCTCTAGCCAACCCTTAACTGCTTTTGTCACGCCCTGGAGATTATACGAATGGGTAAGAATCCCATTCGGTCTCATGAACGCTCCAGCAAGCTTTCAGAGACTCCTGGACCAGTGCCTAGGAGAATTGCGTGATGACATTGCTATCCCATATCTGGATGATGTGATCGTGTTTAGTAGAGATTTTGATGAGCATGTGGAACACTTGCGAACAGTGCTACGCCGCCTTCGTGAGCATGGGGTAAAACTGAAGCAGAAAAAGTGCAAACTGTTCAGACGTGAAGTTACGTTCCTGGGGAGAGTCGTATCGAGGGATGGCTACAGAATGGATCCGGACAACATTCACGCAGTGACGAGCCTCAAAAGGAATACTCCGAAAACAATAGGAGACGTTCGAAGACTACTCGGCCTGCTTAGTTATTATCGTAGGTATGTACCAAACTTTGCTAAAAAAACAAAACCGCTTTATGAACTGGTCACAAGGGCAATGAACACCGGCGAGGGTCAGGACCACAGTCAGAAGAGAACGAAGACAACGAACAAAGGACAGCTACCATCATCTTTCAAGATTACTTGGAAAGACGAACACCGCGCTGTTCTGGATGAACTCATTGACCACCTTGTCACGCCTCCAGTGATGGCCTATCCAGACTATCAAAAACCATATATAGTCCACACAGATGCATCGACAGAAGGCCTTGGGGCTGTATTGTATCAGAAGCAAGGGGAGACAACTCGAGTTATTGCATATGCCTCGCGAAGCCTGACAAATGCAGAAAAGAACTACCACCTTCACGCTGGAAAATTAGAATTCCTTGCACTCAAATGGGCTGTTACAGATCAGTTCCGTGATTACTTGTACTATGCTCCAGAGTTTACTATATATACTGATAATAACCCATTGACGTATGTCCTAACGTCAGCTCGGCTGAACGCGACAGGCTTAAGATGGATTGGAGAACTAGCAGACTTTAATTTTAATATTCGCTATCGACCAGGAAAACTCAACGGGGACGCGGACGCATTGTCCAGAATGCCAATGAATATCGACGAATACATGGAGTCTTGCAGCAGCGAGGTGGATAAGGATGCTTTTCAAGCCACAGTGTGCGCAGTAAAGTTACAGGCAAAGTCCCCAACAGTGCTATTTTCCCCTCCCGAAACGATGGAGACAAATGGTACATTAAATCAAGCAAGCGTCGACTTGAAGACTTCACAGAACAATGATGCCGATGTTGCCCGCATGATTGAACTGAAATTGAATAACACCTATTTATCCCCAGCAGAAAGGAAACAGGAAAGTAGTACCGTGCAGCAGCTCCTCCGAGAGTGGAACAAGCTGAAAGTTGGAACAGATGGCATACTATATAGAGTAGCGGGGCCTGTCCGTCAAGTGGTATTACCAACGCGGTTGCGGCAACAAGTATATCAGGAACTACACTCAGAAATGGGACATTTGGGAGCCGAGCGTGTCATCGACCTAGCTCGCGAACGGTTTTTTTGGCCTCATATGCAGCGCGATATCACCCACTATGTAACGAAAGTGTGCCCATGCCTGAAAAGCAGAAAACCACCGAGACAGCAAAGAGAACCATTACACCCAATCACAACTACAGCACCATTCCAAATGGTTTCAATTGATTATCTTCATCTTGAAACAAGCGTGGGAGGATATCAATACATTCTCGTGGTCATGGATCATTTTACTCGTTATGCTCAGGCATATGCGACCAAAGATAAATCAGCGAAAACAGCTGCCGATAAAATATACAACGATTTCGTACTACGCTATGGATTTCCTGAGCGACTTCATCATGATCAGGGGGCAGAATTCGAGAACAAGTTATTCTACAACCTCGAGAAGATCAGTGGAATAAAACATTCCAGGACGACGCCATACCACCCAGAAGGAAACGGGCAAGTCGAGCGATTTAATCGGACTTTACTGTCAATGCTTCGCTCCTTGCCTGCCAAATACAAAAGTCGTTGGCGTGACCACCTCCCAAAGCTGGTGCATGCATATAATTGCACAAAAAATGATGCCACAGGATACTCTCCATTCCTTCTACTATTTGGAAGACCACCACGATTACCAATCGATTTAATGTATAATCTGAAACCAGCACCTGGCTATAGCACCTACCCTGAATACGTGAAGAGATGGCGAGAATCCATGTGTGAGGCCTACCAACTGGCATCCGAAAATGCACAAAAGAATTCAACGAGTGGGAAAAGGCAGTACGACAAGAAAGCCAAGAGTATAGCTCTCGAGCCTGGGGATCGTGTGTTAGTCAGAAATATGACAGAACGGGGAGGTCCGGGCAAGTTACGGTCGTACTGGGAAGACGAAGTTTACAAAGTGGTACGTCAGAAACCTGATCAGATTCCGGTATATGAAGTTGTTCCTGAGAGAAGAGAAGGGAAGTCAAGAACTCTTCATCGCAATATGCTATTCCCATGTGCACACCTTCCAGTGGAAAGTCCTCCAGTGAACCTAGCTCAGCCAAGAAAGGAAAGGAAGAAACAGGACAAGAAGAAGGCAGAAACACAGCTACACTTGTCAGATAGCGAAGACGAGTTTGATACTTACGCATTTGTACCTGGGCAAATAACGAGAGCGACCTCGGTAAAGCCAAGAGAGAAGCCAAGTGCTACAGGTATGGAACCAGAAGTTGAATTGCAACCAGAGCAAACAGAGGAGATACATCAAAACCCAGAAGAACAGGTAGAAAGACCAGAGGATACAAGAAACGCTGAAGAACAGGTAGAGATTCAAGAGGATATTGGAAATGCTGATGAAACAGATGTAGAAACACCAGCGAATGCTGATAACTTGAGAAACTCACGAAGAGTACGGCAACCACCTACCAGATTAGCATATGGAAATTTGGGACAACCAACTGATTGTTGGGGCAGTATCAACAGTGTATACACTTCGCCACCACACTACGGGTATCAAAACCAATCGCCCATAACCCTGTTATCTCCTGTATTCATGCCAGTATTCCCGAGGTATCCGAGATGGTATGAACCGATGGTACCACAAAACCATTTTTATTGAAACAGTTAGTTACCAAAAAAAATCCCAAAAAAACCCCTCACAAAACACGCCACCATGGGACAATTACTGTTACTAAACAGGAGAAGAAGAACATTTCAAATTGTTCAAAAACCAGGGTGAATTCCTGACCAACAAACCTTATGAAGCTGCAGCAAAAATGGGATCGCATGATTAGTTTCTAGGTTATCGTTTGTAGGCCTGATCAACCAACAAATGACCAAAGAATTAGTCAGCAAATTGAGTTAGATATTGTACTATAGTGATAAATGTTGGGCTATAGAGACGTTGAGGACAACACTAGTCATAGGAGGGGCGAGTGTAGGATAGGGACAAACTTCTGAGAACACGTGCAGAGCGCATGCTTTTAGACCGTAACCATGGTTACGAGGAGTGATTCTTGACCTTGGCGCAAGCGATATTCTGTGTGTGGCGTGTAAAGTTGAAAATACAAATAAAAGATATATTTCTTTCTGTTTTCTTGTACACTGAAAGAAGAAACGTCAGTTAAGAGGAGCGGTTTACACTACAATGATGTAAAACATTAATGTGCTCAATATGAGAATAGAGCTTTGGGTTACTGGACAGCTGAATTGCACCTGTTTGATAGAGATGTAATCAAGCAATCTTCTCAGCCAAACTCCTTCTTGGCAAGCAGTGCTTAATGCTATGCGTTCAGGTTCAGTGGTTGACTTTGATGCACAAACTTATCGTTTGCTGCACCAGCTTACTGTATTTTTCTCAATTTGAAGAACACACCCAGTTGTTTAATGTCATGTTGCCAAATTACCCCTAATCAGCATTTGCATAATCCGTCAGAATGGGCTCACTTCCATCAGAAGTATACATAAGGCCATAGTCTGGTATTTCCTGAGTATAGCATGAGACTCTCTTTACTCCTTTCTAATGTTCTAGTCCTGGATTTCCTATAAACTTAGAGAAAATGCCAACGGCAACAGCCAGAGGTCTGCTAATGAAGGCAGCATATTTTAGACTTCCAGTAGCAACTTGATGTGCCTTTACATCAACAGACCTCTCCTCTTCAGACAGAGCTTCATATTTTGCTTTATGCTACTTATTAATGCAACATGGTCATTCAATTGTTCCAAGCATTCGTTTTGTACCAAGCGTTTGTCCCAAGTATCATATTCCAACAAAGAAGTACATTCCGACTGCACTGCATATCTTCATGTGCTCGAGTACTCTCCAGTGACAGCTTCATAAACATCACTTGGTTCATTGATATCATCCACAGTTGGATTACGTGTAACACAGCACTCTTCAACCTATCTTGTTTGTGGTTTATGCACTCTTCTCCAACTTGTCTAACTTTGTACATAAAGCTATCTTCATAGGTTGCTCCTACTTGATTGCTGCAGCTTATGTTCTGTATGCTTCCAGCATTTCCATCCTTACTCTCATCAGCATCTTTATCATCTTCATTTACCACAGCAGGAACATTAATTGCATCAGAATCATCTTCAACATCCTCATGATTGAAACATGATGCAGATTGTTCATTCCCAAAGACATGAAGCTGTTGCTCTTGAAAATGACATCACCACTCCAAATAAACTTTTGAGAACTGGGGTCATAAAGTTTATATCCTTTTGTTCCATGGGGATATCCTATGAAAACTGATTTTCTTGATTTCACATCAAACTTTGTGCATCGATCATCGGGAATGTGTGCATAGCTAGTACAACCAAAGACAGGCAAATTTGCAACATCCGGCTCCTGCTTGAATAAAGATTTATAGGGTGTAACACCATCCAGAGCACTTGTACGACTTCTGTTGTGAGTAGATAAGGAAATGTTTACCCAAGGCAAGCGAGAACAACTTGAAATAGCAGAGGAGAAAGGCCAGATTGAAAAACATAACAAGTATGAAGCTGAGAGTGGATGGGGTTGGAGACGTGGGTGAACATGATGGGAATGTGATTATAATCGACAAGCTGGAGAGAGTGACACACTTTGTACTGGAGGGAGAAATGGAGTGAAGATATACTGAAGACACTATTGCTAGAAAAGTCGAACAAAATCGGCAATTAGTCAGAACGTTGACCGTAATCAAGGCCGAATGAAACACTGAATAGCAGAGAATTGCTGATTTGGCAGCTTGCTTAGATACACTTGACTAATGTGCCAAAGATTTAACAATATAAGTTTATGGTGCGTTACAGGATATGTCAATACAGCTCGGAAGTTGGATGGGGAAGTTGAATCATATAAGGCAAACGTTCATAAGGAATGTCTATAACTTTTCATGGAGATGCTTGAAACTCTGTTAATTGTGATTGAAGGATTGGACAAATGTGTGCAGACTATGGAGATCCGGCGCAGCGAGCAAGTTGCGGATTTATGTAAGCTCAGACAAATGGAATAAGGTCAACAGAAGGTTCAATCAATGCCAAAGTGTGTAAATCAAGGAGAATAAAGTGAGAAAATGGATCAATCAACGCGAAGGTGCTCAAACATACACAAGGAGAAGTATAGCGCTACTAAATACCATTGAAGGGGGCACCAAATACAAACAATGCTGTGAAATATTTCATCAAGAACAAACACAAACTGTTCAGCAAAAGTCAATTCAGCAGCCACCAAAGTACAACAAAAAACATCATGGGAAGCATTTTTGGCACACTTTGATATGGCATCCTGCATAATGGATGAAATGGATGGAATGATGAGAACAAAGCAGCTACTTCTCGTCAAGAAATTTGTCCCATCACTCATCTGTCTGAATTGGCTATGCTGAAGTTAAATAATTGGGTGAAGAGAAAAGATAAAGCTCTCCCAGAATTAGTTGAGGGTGTAGAAAATGTGACCAGAACCGCATGTCCAGAAGCTTCAAAAGAACTCCAGCATGTATTGACAAGAGATCACTTTATTGTTGACCCTCTCATTGGCAAAGACTTATGATCATGATTTATCAAGGCAAGCCCTAGCCCCTTCAAAGAACGTTTGAGACCATACTTGAACTTGATTCTTTTCAGTTTGGGAGGAGACATACTAATAGTGGTTCATTGGGACATGTGAGAAAGGTCGACGCTACTAGCACAAGCTTTCCAGCAGAGGACAGACCCAACAAGGAGAAGAGGCAAGACCAAAGACTCGAAAGATTAGACGGCCCAATCCAGCAATTAAAATTACAGTGGTGAAAGCACAGTCTATTTGTTAGCATCTCCATGGCTTGCCATTAGGTGGAAGCAATCAGCCCTCTAGTGATTCTACATGTTGGGCTTGTGGGGGAGGTGGTCACTTTGCAAGGGAAAGAAGAAGCAGGAGAAAAGAAGGAACAAAATCTGAGAACACCCAGAGTGTAGTGTCAGAGAAACCACTGCGGGGAAGCGAGAATTGGTCGGCTAAGATGGGCTTTGGTCGACCCGATAGTCAAGCAGGTGGAAGGAAAAAACTTTCCATATTGAGGGGCAATTTCATTTTGCTTTCATCTTATGCTTTTAAGGCTATTAGTAATGTTTTGATATGTTGGCATGGTACAAATTTCTCGTGGGCTAATGCCAACACGATTTTGTTTCACAGTTCGGCGATTCTTATGTTTTGTTTAAAAAATGGCAGTGAAGAAGAAGTGAGCCCACAAATTTTTGACCATTGTAGCATTATTTCTGCATACTTCATGTACTCTCTCTTCTTGAGCATGTACAAGAAAATTAATGAATTTCCAATAAACGCTTTAAAACTCCATTGTTCAGTTTATTATCTTTAGAATCGGCCTCGAACTTGGATGATTGTACATTTTCTTATCTTTACTCTGGATTGGACCAATGAATAGGAGTAATATTCATATATTTTATGCTCTTTGATCATTATATTTTATAGTGAGGTTGGTCTGCAAGATGGCAAGTCTAGTTTTCTGTTTTGCTATCAAATGCCTCAGATCTGTTTCCACCATCTTCGTTCAGAAGAAAATTTGTGCATGCGTTGCAACTGCATATGTCGGTACATGTAAGTCTTGCAACCAGAGATTAAAAATTCGACTAAGGAGTCAGGAGCTGGTTTTTGGCTCATCCAGTTGGTTTCCAGTATGCTGTTGGTAAGAAGCCAACCACGTCCTTCTGGTGTTGGGGACAGATCATTAGCAGATAATGCTGACTTCCAAATACATGTTACATAATTGGCTCACTGACAATGTAAAAGCAACTCATCCTTTGTTGGTAGAAGTTTTTGTGGCTCTGGGACCTTACTCTTGGTGCAGAATTTCTGTAGCGCGCGTCGTTTATATCCGCACAAGATATAACACCATAAAACTCTGCAACCATCTCCTGAACGGCAGGAAAAAGATTTTTGTCAAAATCAAAGTCTTCTCCCATTTCCTTCAATGGTCTTGAAATCGACTTGAATTCTCAACAATTTTATAAGCCTTTTGTTTTCCAACTCCAAAGAAAGCACTTGTGGTGTCACATTCGCTAATTGCGTGAAGAGCTGGCAGCGCATTGGACATTCCTTCTTCAAGACTTACATAAATGTTTAAATAGCCAATATCCTCTTCTTTCCTTTTGATCCAATCTCAACAGACAGATTGCAGCGAATTCGCTCTTTGTAGTAGACTGCTAATATGGCAATATCACTGTGGACAGTTGAGATGCATATATTAACATTTCGATTAGGTTGAGAGGCGTGCTGACAGCAGAGGAACATCTTAGTATCTGCTTCTTCTTGGTTGGAGCAAAGACTAACTTCTCTTCTTGACACTACTTTGTTATTAACTACTTCTAGTCGCTGACATTCACTTTCCACCGTTACGAATACTACTTATTCAGAGATGGTGGCTTTGAATCGTTCGGGATCCAACCAATCTTTTAGGAAAAATTTAACAAGATCAATTTTCTGAACGCCGTCACTTAAGTACTTCTTGAATTGCTTTGGTCATTTCTGATCTCTCCTCGACAACTGGGTACATATGCTTACTGAAGCTGCTCATTGTCGTCGTTCACTGCCTTTTAAAGAGTGGTCGAGGTATTGATCGGTGACAAAATAAATGATTTTGCCAGGATGAGATGTGATGCATTTAAGGACATATTCAGACATTTCGCGAATGGTTACCAAACTTATAGACACCAGTTGCTGAATGATAACCATTCCATCAAATACTCTCACACAATCAACTGGAAGAACTTCTACCATGGGATTTTCGACATCTCTCTCGATTGTATCCAGTAGCTTTGACTTGATGGATTTCATGAAACCTCCATCTGTTGTGGCTAAAGACTGTGGAATAGGACCAAGAGAGTAGGTAAGAACTTCTTTCAACGAGACATTGCGTTTGCCACATATTACCAAAAGACGTGCAAATATATCATGATCTGCTTTCAATGTTAAACTTCTGTCTTTAATGGTGCAAGATTTCTTAACTTTCATCGCAGCGAAAGTCTTTAGCTTCATCTTCTGAATTGGAGCATACAAGTCTTCCTCGTTTGACTCAATACGTTTTTCCACAAAGTTGCACAGTGCTTCCTTGATTTTCTTATCAGCATTTATCATGTCATCTTGAATGTTGGGGCCTCATTGTAGTCCGGAGCTAATATGAACGAGGCACGAATTTTCTTTAAAGGGTGTTCCCCATTCTCTAGTAAGGTCATAACTGCGCACAACGCATTCCTCATCGTGTAGTATCCCCTTTCTCCCAAGATCTTTCGTAACAGATTTAGCTTCAGACATTCCAAGGAACTCCTCCATCTGCGCTTGACACTTTGCAGCACCTTACTGGTTTGTACCCATCTTTGTGCTGTGCCCTCACACGTACTGTGACCAACAATTCCACCAGCACATTTTTGCTGCCTGTTGATGGTTTGCTCTATATCTTGATCGGATGGAACCTTGTTGATTTTTCCATGCTGTCTTTTTACAGAAAAATGATCAGCTTAAAACTCCTGCTGTATTGTGGGATGGGTTTCTGGAAATTTCTTCATATTTACCAGGTGGTGTGTCAGGAAGCGTGCGTAGTTTGGACGATCGTAGCCCAACATCCAGGAAAGCATGTTTTCTGTCGATAGAAGATGCAGTTTCCAGTTCCCAAGCTTGATGGATCGGGCAAAATCGAGCAATATCTGCACCATCTGCAAAAACGAAGACCAAACAGAAGCTGTTGGACCAAGAGAGCC
>JAODVM010086873.1:0-16827 GCA_025400095.1 Phenganax marumi | reverse complement strand
CCCTCCATATGAGCAGAAGGCGAAAGGGACTTAATTGAAGAAAGACCTACGACCTATGCCACTAGGTGATTGCCCAGGCAACATCTAAGATTCACAAATTCACTTAGAACTAGAAATGAACATTGAATAATTAATATATAAACATAAATAGACCATCACAAATTCAGGATAAACCATCACGCAAAAACACACACAATTAATAAACAACACATTTGCCCAGACTCCAAAACTGCCTCCACTTCCCCCCACTTCCTTCCGTGTCTTCCGAGGCACGTGTTGCCCTTGAGCTCGGTGCCATCCATCAAACCACAGGCATTCGCCACCTCATCCTCCGTCTCATAGAGCTCGGTGTGTCTTTTTGCCGGTGCACTGCCCGTGCACAAAAAACACATAAACATCACCATGTGGTAAACATGTGGTGAACATTTTTTGTGGACCTACTGAGGGGTTCAATCGAGTAAAATCTTCTGGTGTCGTTGGTGGTCTGGCTACCATATCCAACAACATTTGCAACATGCTTGCATGTGGGCTAACACTATGTAACAAGGAATGCTCCGCCACTCTTGTTTTGACTCTTCTCCAAAATTTGTACCAACAAACGTGGCAGGCATATTATGATCGAAGTCAAGTCCTTAGTGGTTATACGATCTCTGACTTCTTCATACGATCTCTTACACTCTTACACAGTGACTTTGTTGAAAAAGCACATACTCAAATATTGAGTTGCACAAAATAAAGGGTGTCCACACTTCTTCGCACACCTCGTCACATATTCAAAGTAACGCACACATCCGCAATACATCAATCAGGGCATCAGGCACCCAGGCATCTGGTCAGGCACTCAGGCATCTGGTCAGGAACTGAGCACCACAAGAACAAGAGGTTTAAACATGATTCCCCCCACCATGAATGGATAGGCTTTAGAGAACATAGGCATTCTTAGCAACGCCCCCTGTGGGACCCTTTGAACGCTATAGCTGACAGAAAAGATATACCCGGAACAACGTTAATGAAAGGCATTCATAAAGCCACCAAGAATGAACTCAAATTTTGGTTGAAAAGTAGGGAGTTGAAATTTAAGTGTTCAGAGTTCAGAGACGAAAGCGAGCTGCTGCCAAGGTACCGGCACGTACCGGTACAAAATAAAACTATACTTGCTCAGGCTATCAAAAAAATTAGGGCCTGTGTTCTACCGTCTACTGCTGTGTTGGATTCACTTTGATGATTAGACTATCGAATTTGAGAGAAAATGGTATTTCTAGCAATAATTTATGTCAAAAACCGGGCCGAACGATGTACTAAAATTACCAAAATGTAAAACAGCAAAGGTTGCCTCTCAGAGTTTATCGGTTAAAATAGTGTCCAGTTTGCGGGAAAAAAAACAAATGAAATGTAAACTAAGACAAACATGAATACTATTATTGTCTATATATGTAAAAATATTAAACTTACCATAATCAATTACATTTTTTTTTGGGCATTTAAAAATCAAAACAAACAAATTAGTGTGGCGGGATGTCCTCTGAGTTTTTGCATTTTACCGCAAACTACGTCACAAGTCTGATTGCGCAATACTTGTTAGAAGGTCTATACCTCCTTATCCATAGTTTCCGGGGAATATGCTGAGTGTCAAACTGGCACGTTGTTTGGCCGTTCAACCTTATTTCCATCTAACTGTGATTCATGTGGATTTGATACAAATCGATTCGTGAAAACACACACTGTACAGTGAGTGAAGGGGTTGTTTGTCTTCGTCATGCATTTCACGGATTTTGCGAGTCGGGTTGTACAAGTCTATAACCCAATTGCTTGAAATTTCATTTTTTGCTTTCATTGCAGAACTGCCTAGTAACGATTGGCGTTCTTAATGACGTCAGCGCGTTGGCATCTGGCGTTCGAGAGAAAGAGGCCGGAGATGTGAGCAGATTTTTGAACAGAATTCTCGGTCTCAGTGTTGAGAAACAAAACTTGGTAAGAAAAAAGTGATTCGAATAAAGAGAGTATCGAGGTGTATTTATTGCCTACGTATTTCGAAAACGTTTCAAACCTTTTTTACAGATTTTTAGCTATTTTTGTGAATGCTTGCATGCTGTGGTAGAAGCTGCTAAACGTGAGGGCAGGTGGGTTTACACAATTGTTTCGTTCGTGTACCCTTCATTTTCTTGTAAACATCAACTTTTAATTATATAATAAGTAGAAATCCAGGGTATCAAACTAAACAGACTGTTCAATGTTTTTCGGTACTAGCTGCGTATAGTTAGTATTTAGCAGACTTGTTCTATATTTTAACATATTTTTCTCCAGATATAATCAAGGTGTGACTGACATTCAAGCAACCTCGATTCGAATTTGTGGTGAACCACGAGAAGTGTTTACTGAGATACGACGTGGAACTGTAGGAACTAAGTGAGTGAGTTTGCTTCGTGGAAGAATCTGAATGACGGACATAAAATGAATAAATCGATCTTGATGTTTAAAGTAATAAACAACCACTCAGCTCCGACCTTAAGGAGTAAGTTTGTTACAAGGGAAACAAGTCTTTGTAATTACAATCTAAGAAATGCTGATGTCAATCTGTCAGTTCCTAAACCGAAAACTGAACACTTGAAAAAAAGCTTCAGATATAGTGGGGCTGTGCTATGGAATAGTTTACCTAAACAAGCAAAGCATACAAAATCACTAAATAGCTTTAGAAACTTGATAAAATAATGTAGAATCGAATATGAGTCAGACATCGAAGTTTCCGTCGGTTTTAACTTTTTAGTGTGTGTGCGTGTGTGTGTCTATAACTACTATCATATTTTAACTTCTATTTAATTAAAGATTCTTATTAATAATGTACATAGTGTGACGCCCCTCATGAAAATCATCCTTGGGTGATGAGGGTAGCGTGATTAAATAAAGTTTATTCAGTTCAGTTCAGTTCAGTACCCTCTCTGGGAGCGAAGTTGATTGTGATACAGTTGTCAACCGGTCGTCTTTTATCGAAACATTTGGTAAGCACTTTACAATGTTGTTCTTTTATAGACACGTGAAACTTGTGACGGATCGTGGTGTTTCATGGGAAATGGCGTTAAAGCGCAAAGAACAGTCGAAAGGAAAGATGGATGGATTTTATTGCTCAAAGAAAGAACAAAAAGGAAAACGACTTTATCTTTTAGCAATTCAAAAAGAATCTTCTACTCATTTATTTACCATTACTAGGTGAGTTAATCACTTTGCATGCCATAGTCAAAATTTTATTTTCTGTCATAACTACTTTGCAATTTTGAGCTTGCTGCTTGACTTGTATAGCTTCATAATTTGCAATGCAAATTACCTCCGGTGCTTTTAGCAGCCAGTATGCATTCCATTTTGTTGGCACCTTGATACCTATTACTCATTATGTAGTAAAAAAGTCACAATGCAGTATAATTAATATATTGTATGTATGCAATGCAAGCTTTTTTTATACTACTAGACCAAACACAGGAACATCGCCTTTTGAAGAAGAAAAAAGCAATCTACTTAACAAGTATATTTCCATTTCCAGTGAAGACGCAGGTAACAATTCAGAATGTTTGTTCGTTTGATTGTCTGTCTGCCCGCCCTTCCTGCCTGTGTGTTTGTCTGTTTGTTCGTTTGTATGTTTGCTTAGAATGTACGTAAGTGTCTCTTTTCATTCGTGCTAAAAACTAAAATTGCAGAAGCTGGTTGGAAAGCGCAATATGAACGCACAAAAGATCATTGTATTCATGGGACCACTTGTAAACTCAGCATGACATGTAGAGGTTTGTGTTAACATCTTGCTTGTTTCTTTTAGACAATGCAGTTTTACTTGTAGAAATATTAAGCGAATATCTATTGGTGATAACCCACCTGCTGTATAATAACATTGATGTTTTTGCCTTCCATACAGTCGGTTGTCGTACAACAGAAATTCATCTACTTTGTGGGGGTATTATTCCTCTGTTATCTTTACTGGAAACTACGGTTGCACGTCGCGCAAACTCTCTTGAATTGAGGTATGTACTGCAGATGCTGTGTTTCAAATTCAGCATTGAGGATCTGGGGCCGGTTGTTCGAAGTGCGTTTAGCTTTAACGGTGGATAAGTTCAAAATAGAAATCATATTTATGTTTTCGTTGAACAACGAAATTGAAAGTTTTTTAACTGAGTGCAATCATTATGTATTTATCCGTTGTTTTACTGCACAATATTTGATTTGAAAGTTGTAGAAGATGTGTGGGAGTGTTTTTGAACCATTACTTACCCACCGAAACGGCGTATGAACAACCGGCCCCTGATTTCGAGTTAAAACAGGGCAGTATGTCCGATGCAGGGCCAAGGAGTCCCCCCAATTTATACGATTATAATTAGTACTTTTCAATTAGAACCATGCTGCAGTAAACAGAACGTTACATGACGTTTTGATGACGATACTTAAGTCTTTCTTTAGAGACCGGTTTTCGTTATCAAAGTTTGTTTGATTATGGTATGCTTGGTTCGAAGTGGGACTGTGTATAAACATCCTTCAAAGGCACAATTTAACTATAAAAATCTTTAAACAAGTCACGCTTGGTCAAGCTGAAGTAATGCGAGGAAAACTTGCTGCAATTCCTTGTGCAACATTCTTGCGTTGCAAGTTGCAATTGAATGTAGCGTGTATTACCAACTATCTTGCAATTTGTGTCGCAACAGAAAGCTTTTTTGCAGGTTTTCGAAACACGTTGTTTATAGTTGAACTTCTTTCTGCTTTCCGTAGCATTCATGCAACATATCTTAGAAAAAACACGGCATCACCGGAATTACATGAAACAAAACAAGCCAAAGAAGTTAGCGAGATAAAATAACTCTAGCAAAAATTTTTGGACATTTCGGAAATTTTGTCGCATAGAACATCGTTCCACTCTAGTTCCAGATGTTTTGCATCGTATTACTAATTATGGTTTTTATATGACAGACAATAGTTCTTACCATACAGTACAACAGTCTTACGGGACGTCGGGACCCCTTGAAGCGCGTCCCAGGAGCAAAGTGAATGGGTTCCGTCGGTCCCGCAGTCTTGCAGGACGCCGGGAGTCCTTAAAATGTGTCCTGGGCGCAAAGTGACGGGGTCCCTTAGGTCCCGCAGTCTTGCGGGACGCCGGGACGCCTAAAAATGCGTCCCGGGAGCAAAGTAAAGCAGGCCAAAAACGCCAATCGGGCCAAAATAGGACATACTCTGGCTTGCAAGCACTATGAAGTAGTCTAACGGGACTCCGGGACGCCTTGAAATGCGTCCCGTAGGAAGGTCCCTCGGTCCCGTTTAATAAAATATAAAGATCTGATGGCAATACAAACAACAGTTCTTATTATAAAACAGTCTTACGGGACGTCGGGACCCCTTGAAACGCGTCCCGAGGCAAAGTCGCTGAGTCCCGTGGGTCCTGCAGTCTTGCGGGACGTCGGGACGCCTGAAAATGTGTCCTAAGCGCAAAGTCACGGGGTCCCGTTGGTCCCACAGTTTTGCGGGACGCCTAAAAATGCGTCCCGTAGGAAGGTCCCTTGGTCCCGTTTAGTAAAATATAATGTCGTGGTCTTCCTCTTCTGCACAAGATGACTTGGCATCATCCAGATAAACGCGTCTTTCTACGCTTGATAGCTGATGAATGTCCACCAAATGAATTGATAATTTACAAAGGTCTTTCTTCCCGCATAAAGGACAGTCTTTACGTGTTCACCGCATCCAGCAAAATGATTTCTTTCTTCAGGGTACACAGTTTTTAACGATTGTGTCCCGCAAACATGTCCTTGAATGGGACTTGAGGATTTTCTACCCGGGACAGGTATCAAGGGGTCCCGATGTCCCGTAAAACAATTTCATATAAGAGGTCGATGTAAGGACGATGAGAGGTCGATGTAGGGTTGATGTCAGGTCGATGAGAGGGCTTTACAGAAGCTTTACAGAAGCTTTACAGAAGCTTTACAGAAGCTTCACAGAAGCTTTACAGAAGCTTCACAAAAGCTTTACAGAAGCTTTTCAGAAGCTTCACAGAAACTCTGCAGAAGAGCTATCGAAGTCCTGAAGGGCAATAAATTAGAATTTAATGAAGAATCACTGTCCAGTTCATACTCTGGGCGTCCCGGCGTCCCACAAGACTGCGGGATCTACGGGACCCAGGGACTTTGTTTTGGGACGCATTTCAAGGCTTCCCGACGTCCCGTAAGACTGTTTTATAGTAGGAACTATTGTTTTGTATTGCCATCAGATCCTTATATGTTATTGAACGGGACCAAGGGACCTTCCCACGGGACGCGTTTTTAGGTGTCCCGGCGTCCCGCAAAACTGCGGGACCAATGGGACTCAGGGACCTTCCTACGGGACGCATTTCAAGGCGTCCCGACATCCCCTAATACTGTGGGACCTACGGAAATGATCAAATAACAGAATCGAATAATATTTAGTGACTGTTTACTAGTGTAAAATTGTTACACTTTACAAATATGTTAAAAACATTAATCCATGTTTATTGTAATTCTCCAAGCAAAAAAACTGTGGACCAATCATAGGCAAGATTTCATGTGCGCACACCCCTTTGTGTGCACTGCGGACCAATCAGATCGCACAAAATTTAGTGCGCACACCCGTGCACACATATCATGACGTCATCCCTTTGTTAGTATGCACACCGCTTTGTTTGCACTATGGACCAATCAGATCGCACAAATTTAGTACGCACACTGTGTGCACATACAGTGCGCCCATCCCCATGTGCGTACATTCTATGCCGTCATTGTCCTGTGTGGAATCTACTTGATTCTACCAACCGAAAGTGATGTCATGCTTGTCAGCGTCATGTCTCGCGGGCTCATTTTCCCACGCGTGGGGTCCACGTGTTGCGTGATTTTGCCGCTGGATGTATGGGTTAACCTACTCACTCCGTACTGTGCATCAGAACTTACAGTCATCTTAGAGCGGAGGGCCTCATAAGTTAACCGGTAAGAATTAGATTTTCCATGATGATTATCATTTGCCGTATTTTTGATTGCTTCAAGCAAATCCAAGGCATCAAAGCGCAAAAACTCATTGAGCGGGCAAGACGCCAGATTTCTAATTTTTACAAGCAAAGTATCCAACGAAGAAGTCGTCATCGAGTCTACTTTAGCTTTTAATTCAGCATACTTTCTCTTTAATGTCTATAAACAATAATATCAAGTGAAAATCACTCTTCTATTTAGTTTCTAAGGACGCCGCAAGAATGAGGCGATCCTGAATAATGGATGCACAAGTGATTCGAAGGATCAGACCTATTCACCTATCATAACTAACATCCCAGGTAACACATAACACGAATACAACGTTGTATAAAGGTTGTATTTACGTTAGGTTAAACCTAACTTTTAAATAACATTGCTGCAATGTATTTTTTCACTAAATGTTCTTGCGGTGAATATAACGTTGTATAAACGTTGCATGAACGTTGGAAAAAACATTTAATGATAAGGTTTTATGAATGTTAGTATGCAACATAGCCACATGTTTTTAAGCAAAAGAATATATAAAACTCGACACATAACACGGAAGATCAACGTCTGCTCAAAAGTCAAGGTGAAGCCAAACGTAGCAGCTCATGATGCTTTCTTGGTCGTCATTCTCAGTCCCCCAAACGCGTGGTTGAAGTAAAATCGTGAGGAGTGAGCCACTGTTTTGGCAAGCTTTTTTTGCATTGTACATGATTTAAAACGAAAGCTTTCTGTAAATTTTTATTTCTATATGATCTGGCGACATGTTAGTATATATTCATTACTTTTATGTTTAAAATTAAAAATATGTTCATTACATGGCTATTTTTGTATTAAAAGTCAACATGCTCGAAGACTGTTTGGTAGTTCTTGTCTTCTTGATTTAATTTTATGCGTATAAGTATTTCAAATATTATATTGACAACCATAAAAACATTTGCAATTATACTGACGTTTGTATATATGCTTAAAATTACATTTGCTATGGTATATGCATTTTATAAGTCAAGTAGAAATTTATTTACAATGCCATGAAATTTATAAAAATTTACATGGCAGTGTCACAATGATACTAGTGAGTAATTATACTCAAATAGCATACATTGGTTTGGGAACAAAATCAGTTTGTTTAGTTAATGTCTCTAAGTTGAAGTCCATTCCCTAAAACTTTTTCATAATATGATTTTGCATATGTAAACAGTCTCAATTTGTAGAACTGGTCAGCAATATATTTGACCAACCACAGAGCGTGATTGACAGATGGAGGTTTTGGACAGTGTTCATGGTTTTCATGTTGACTTGTGACTTCCAGTAAAGCAAAGCTGGTGCTATACTTGATATTTAACATTCACACTCTTGCTCTGCAGATTACACTCTTTATAAGTAAGTGCGGATGGAATGTTTAGGCCACTACATGTAAAGGGCTAAGTAATGTCATTCAAGAGGTCACTGGTCAACCCATACAAAGTTCAATATGTATGTTGTACTACAATTGTGGGTTTATTTTATCTGAACAGATGAAAATAATACTATGTTCACAGCACATAGCCACGTACAATCTTGTTCAAAATTAACAAAACACCATGAGATCCTGTACCCCATTCAATGTTGGGTAATGTTTCCTTTTTGACCTCAAAATACAACATTCTGAAGAGGGAAAAGGACGTTGACATTTGAAGTTCAAAGTAGCACATATTATATTGCATTGGATTGAAGTATTACAGGTTTGTCAAATTAGAGCCAAAGCAGTTGGACCACAAATACTGCTGGAAAAGCAGTGAAATCATGCCCGACAGTTTATTTGCATTGATAATATTTGTCAACAAAGCTTGTCTTCATGTGTGATCCACACTCACTGGGAAAGTCGTGTTGTATGCAGAGCAAGTGTTTATTTATGTTATGTATTCAGTGGCACCCACAAAAACAACACCAATAAAAGAAGCTAAAAGAAAATCACCACAGAGGTTTGTCACTGTTTGGCATACAGTGATACAAGCCAACGTGAAAGTTATGCGCACTGTCCAAACAAAATACTCCTTGGTGTATTACAGTCAAAATACAAAATCCCTCCGGTTTCCAGTTAGAGCTGTAAGTTGTTTTGTATTTAATTATTTCCTGGTGACTAATTGACAACTATAGCAACCTGTTCTGTAGTGCAGAAACGGTTACTGAATATTAGTTCACTAAATGCTCTGTTGGCTAAATGTAACCACGTATTATCAAATAAAAGCTGAATATTCTGAACATAAATGGATAAGCTTTTTGGTGAACCTGTGGGATGTACAAAACTTGTAACGTTTGATGTTCAAAACTTGGCACCAAAGTCAAATGTGAACTAATTATTCAGTAACTGTTTCTGTAGCACAGAACAGGTTTATATAGTTGTCATCTTAGTCACGCGGTAATAATGAAATGCAAAACAAGTTACAGAACCGAAAGCAGGAAGGATTTTGGATTTCGACTGTAAATGTATCGCTGATCAGTTCTCCAAATTGATATTGCTTTGTACATCATGCAAAACCATAAATTAATGAAAAAGTAGTGACAAAATGATTTCAAGCTCTGAGGCATCAGCAGAGTCAGTTACATGAATCAAAGGGTATTTGAGAGTAAAGAGTATTACCAACTTGCATATATTTTTTTGATATTAAGGTTTACGATATCATTGAAATTACATTTCTCCTTGACTTATAAAATGCATATACCACTGTCAAATTCGATTTCAAGTATATATACAAACGTCAATATAATTGAAAATGTTTATGCGATCATAAGGGTAATATCTAAAATACTTAAATGTATAAAATATGACAAAAAAGCAAACAGTCTTCAAACATCCTACTTTTAATAAACAAATAGCCATTTAATGAATATATTTTGTACATAAAAGTAATATATCTATACTTACATGTTGCTGGATGACTTAGAAATGAAAGTCAAGAAAACAATTGAGTATTACATAATGTAAAATGCAACAAAAACCCATGCCTAAACAGCGGCTTACTCCTCCCCATTTTTACTCAAACCGTGCATTCAGGGGACTGAGTGTGATGCCCAAGAAAGCTTCATTTGCCGCCATGTTTGGCTTCACTTTTTGATTGCGTAACGCTGTGGGGTTGGCCTTCCATGTATTTAGTTCAATGTTGAGCACTTGCATAGAGTAGTGTATGGAACCATTGGACTGCATCATAACATGAGTATTCCGTAAATTTTTACCGAAGGGTGTTAAAGTAAAATTTCATTTTATATTTTCATATTATCTGTGTATATTTAAAGTGCTTATAAACCCAAAATGGGTTTCTGATGATTCAGATAGGGCATAAAAAGTTGGTTAGTAAGTTGCAGATTAGTTTTTGGGTTGAAAATTTTATGTTTCGGAGATATTGGGCTGCAAAGTCACTATTTTGAAAAAGCGTCCCGGATAGTGACAGACTGGATCCCAGGAACCCGTCGACTTCACTTTACCAAAAACACATCAAAGTATGCAAATTGGGACAGTTGGCTATTTTCAAGAAAGGATAGGGAAATGTCAAGTTGATTCCCAAGTGAAAAACTCAAGATTTATGTCATCTTAATACGAATTGTTGTCAAAGATGGGTTCTTGGGATCCAGCCCTCTTTGTGACACATTTTCTTGTTTGAGCCTTTATATCTCTGAAAGTAGAACGTTAATGCAAAAATTGATCTGGAACTTACTAATCGAATTTTTATGCTCTACCTGATTCATCAGAAACACGTTTTGGGTTTATAAGCACTTTAACTTGGTACGGGGTGACAATTAGGCTCATAGCTGTGTATACCTTTGTAATTCCCAAGTAAATTAGCAGTACTTTCATGGACTAGTTGTGTAAAGTGGTAGTCAATCTTGACTATAGTTAGTAGAAGAGTTAGCCAGTCAGAATTTAAGTGAGATTGAACTACTTGTAAGTACATACAAATTTTATTTACGTAACCAAAGATTTGTACATGTTTAGACTTAGAGCTAGGAAATATGTTTCTTAGCTTGTAAAAAAATGCATGGAGTAAAGCTAAGACAATAACCTTGTATGTTTCAACAATTAGATTATATATGGCATCACGTTCAAATTATAAACGAAAATGGATAGCTGCATCACGTGCTTGAAAGGCTTCATCTGCTGTTACCAATGAGTTATCAGAAAGTGATGAAATGCTAGAATGCATTGGTACTTCTGAAAACACCCAATTATGTTTTGACATAAATGATCTCAGCCAAACTAGTGGAGATAATGAGCCTTTGACCCCCCCAGTTCCTAAATGTCCATTATTAAAAGATGTATCAGTATCAGAACCAGGAAGTGATTTAAGATACCAGTGATGACCAAAATGAATGCCTTTCTAGTGGGTGAGACTCAAATAATAACCTTGCTAGTGACCTTTGTAAGTGGGCTAGTAGTTTCAACATCAGACAGAATGCATTAGATAATTTATTGAAGATTTTGTGGGAGTCTAAACATCCTACCTTGCCTTCTTGTGCACTAACTCTTTTGCACACTGCAAGAGAAATTCCATTACAAGTAATGTCAGGCATGGAGTATATATGTTATTCCCTGAAGGATGAGTTGTTGAAACAGCTTCAAAGGTTTCCTGATGAAATAGTGAAAGATTTATCCTCATTAGAGTTGTCTTTCAATGTTGACGGGCTTCCTCTTTTTAAATCTTCGAAGAATTCCCTATGGCCAGGTTTATGTTGCATAGTGAATGTAAAACCTACCGTTGTTTTCCCTGTGGTTTTAACATACGGCAAATCAAAGCCAACAAACTTAGACTTCTTGACGGAATGTATTAATGACTTAGAATCACTTCTTGAACATGGCCATAAATTTGGCAGCAAAACACTTGCTGTATTATCGAGATGCATACCATGTGATGCCCCAGCAAAAGCTTTTGTAAAAGGTATCAAACTGTTCTCCGGTTACTTTGGATGCGATAAATGTTGTCAAAAAGGCTTGTGGATTGGAAGGCTGGTGTATCCTGAAAGCACAAGTCTTGAGTTACGCACTGATCAATCATTTAGAGCCCAAAGCCAAGAGCAGCACCATCCTGTTAAAAGTCCTTTTTGCCAGCTAGATATTGACATGATAAAAAAATTTCCTGTCGACTGCATGCACCAAGTATCCCTTGGTGTGACAAAAAAGCTGCTTCTTTTGTGGCTTAGAGGCAGTCCTAATGTAAGAATTTCGGCTACTCAAATAGATGAAGTGAGTCATAGATTGACGCTAATGAAAAATTCGGTCCCAAGTGATTTTGTCGGGAAGCCTCGTGGTTTGGATGAAGTGGACAGAAACCACAGAGTTTAGAACATTCCTGTTATACACAGGCAAGATTGCTTTGCGTGGAATCCTTCGAGAGGATTTATATGCTCATTTTCTCGTCTTGAATACTGCTATCGGCATTTTGTTATCTCCAACCCTTTCCAGCAAGCACAATGGTTATGCTCATCAGTTGCTAGAATAGTTTGTTGATCAAGGTGCCGTTCAGTATGGAGAAGAATTTCTTGTTTACAACGTGTATAGGTTAGTCCACCTAGCAGCTGATTCATTGGAGTGCTTTTCCGTTTGAAAATTATTTGCAGCAGATAAAGAAACTTGTTCGATCAGGAAGATATCCACTGGTTCAGATAGCAAAACGACTTGGAGAGGTTTCAAGCCAGAAAATTGACAATGTATATGTTGACGTTTTCAGTTTCCTGTGTGGTTCGCAATGCATTTTGGGATCGCTAGGGGGCAAACAAATCTTTTTCTGTAGTTGGCTGTGTATAAATATTCATATATTCAAAGGTTCGAGTGAATTTTTCTTAAAGATCTCATTAATATTTACAAGGATATTAGATTTTTGTATGCACAGTGCCAGAACAAGATCACTGTGCCGTATTTGGGTGTTCAAATGATCGTAGATATCCTGAAAAGCAAGTTGTCAAACCACATGTTGGTGTTCTTCACTTTTATTTGCCATTGAACGTCAAAGATGCTTCAAAATGGGAAAACTTGATTAATCGTCGTGATTTTAAATGTAAAATTTCAACGAAGGTGTGCTCTAATCATTTCAAGACTGGTTATCGTTCTAAAGATTGCCAACACCCGACATTGTATTTGAAAGGATACGATAGTCCAGCAAAAAAGCGAAGGGCATACCCAAAAGAACGGCTACCAGTAACATTACCAAAGAAACGTCGATTGGTCGATGAAAAGGCTACTGATCAAGTGAAACCTCCGAATGAAAGTATTCATTTAAAGGAGAAACTTGAAGAAAATATTTATGGGATTGATAGCATGAAGGAAATACCATGTAATGATGAGAAGAGCGAGGAAGTGGAAGAACTGCCACTGCCAGAAATATGCGAGAACGAAAAGACCCAACGAAGAAATCTTTTTGTAGCGCAAGCAACCTCTTTAAAGAACTGCTTCAGATATACTGGCGTAACAAGACCAAAGCTTGATTTGGTTTTCGACCTTATCAAGGAGAAAGCTGAAAGCTTGCGGTACTGGAGGGGCTCCATCAATACCCCACCATCTCAGCAAAAAAAAAAGAAGGGACCACCCAGGATTCTCAGCATTTGGGAGGAATTTATATTGACTCTTGTCAGGACAAGGAAGGGGTTTGATGTTCACTTTCTTGCAGATACGTTTGGTGTTACTGGTGGCCATATTTCCCGTGTTTATAACACTTGGATTACATTTTTATCATATGAGTTATCTTTTTTGGTCCCAAGGCCAAGTAGACAACAGATTAAAAATAGCCTTCCAAAACGTTTAAGGATATAAGGATTATCATCGACTGCTGTGAATTCTATATTCAGAAACCAACCATTCCTGAAAGCCAGAAATCATCATGGAGTAGCTATAAGCACTACAATACTGTAAAGTTACTTGTTGGAATTACACCTACTGGAGTATTTTCTTTTATCCCACCTCTATGGACTGGTGGTATCTCTGACAAAGAAATTGTTAAGAATTCTGGCTTGGTTAACCAGCTTGAAGAAGGTGATGCAGTAATGGCAGATAAGGGGTTTTTGGTCAGGGATTTACTGGCATTTAAAAAAGTTAAACTTATTTCACCTGCTTATTGTCGTGGTCCCAGGCTCTCTTCCAAGGCGGTTACACATACACGTCGCGTGGCTGCCCTTAGGTCTCATGTTGAACGAGCCATACTACGGTTAAAACATTTTAGAATTTTGTCTGGTGTTGTACCATTGTTACTGAAAATGAAGTTATATCAAATTATACTGGTGTGCGCAGCATTGGCTAATTTAAATAAACGATTGATTAAATGAAATATTGTTTGAAATGAATTACTGTACAATCTGACTTAATGGTGTGCTTATAATATTATTTACATAAAATGTCTTAACTGTCTTGATAGTTGATTCCCAAAAGGCCTGATCAAAGTTTATATTTACAGTAAAAATTCCCTTGAGGGTAAAAACTACAAAATCACATTGTTTTAGACCACATACAGCCATTCCAGTTTGAATTTGAAAATAATGTAAGTGTGTTCTTTTAAAAAAAAATAGTTCCCATTTTTGTCAATATCCCCACCAACAGTTTCCAATAGAAAGGCTTCTTTAGGGTTCTTGTTAGCTCCTTTATATGGACATTTAATTTCCAACAAAGTATCAGGACAACAGGAACACTTTCTGATACAATCAGGACTTGCACCAACCCATCCATGCTCCTTACTTAACATTAACCCAGACTCTTCTATGGTAAGGTTTGCATGTTTTTTTTTTCCCATTACTTTCTTATATGTAACTTTAGCATCATGTTCATTATTTATACCATGCTGTATTGCAGCTGGATACTTCTTCAAAGGTTTGGGTGACATAAAGTTCTGAACAGTTTTAGTAATATTTTCACCAGGATTTTTATAAAGACCTTTAGGGGCCGATTACATGGGCCGAGTTGTCCCGGCTAGCCGAGGTGGGACAGGTTTGCCGAGCTATTTTTTCCGTGTGATTACATGGCAAATTAGCAGCCGGGACAATTTTTAAATTTACGCGGGAAAATTTGGCGGCTTGTTGTTTATTTCTTACGATCCCAAGTACAATGAGACTTTTGCAGCAATTCAGTCTACTTTCTTGCTTGCTTCTACAGTTTCATTGTTTTTTGTATCTTTATACTGCATACACTCAACATGTAAACAAGCAATTAATCGTTTACTACGTCGGGAAGCGTAGTAAAATGCGAAGAAGAGCGCGACATATACACCTCAGAAGGTTAATGCGAAAAAAACGATCAAGATGGGTTAACAGTGGCAGGACCGACTTGTGGTGGCAAAACATGATTAACGGTGTATCTCCAGAAGGTGATTGGAAAAGAAATTTCCGTATGTCTATGGAAGAATTTCTCCAGCTATGCGAAGAGCTGCGGCCACACATTTCCCCTGGTACTTCACCAAACTACCTAACTCTATCCCTCGAGAAGAAAGTAGCAGTTGCCTTGTACTATTTTAAGGACACTGGTTCTATTTGGATGACAGCTAATACGTTTGGAATTCACCAATGTACAGTATCGAAAGTTATTCTGCAAGTTTGCAATGCTGTTACAACTCACCTTGGTCCAAAATACCTCCACCTTCCTCACACTGTCGATGAGATGCGAAATATAGTAGCAGAGTTTGAAACAAAATATGGAATGACACAGGCATTTGGTTGCATCGATGGTACCCATGTTCCCATCCGACGGCCTATTATAAATTCCCAGGACTACTTCAATTACAAGCAGTTTTATTCAATTAATGCTCAAGCAATTTGTGATGCCAAAGGCTTATTCTTAGATGTTGACTGCAGGTGGCCAGGAAGTGTCCATGATGCTAAGGTTTTCTCAAACTCTTTGGTAAATAACAAACTTAAAGCAGGTCATCTTGTCAAAACTTTCAATCACCTATTGCCTGGTTACAACAAAATACCAAACTATCTGATTGGAGATCCAGCATATCCATTGACCCCAAACTGTATGAAAGAATTTCAGTCATGCAAAAACAATGCTGAAGTGATATTCAATAATATGTTAAGGTCTGCAAGAAACCCAATTGAGTGTGCATTTGGTCGGCTTAAAGCCAGATGGTCAATTCTTACCAGAAAAATGGACCTTAAACTTGAAACCATACCAAAAGTAATTCTCACCTGCTTTATTCTCCATAATTTTTGTGAGCTTCACAACAGCCATATTGATGAAGAAATTGTTCAAAGCCAGATTTCTCGAAACATTGCAGAAGAAGCAGCTCACCGCAATGAGCCTGATCCTGTCTACTCAAGCACTACAGGTGAAGGTGAAGTTATAAGAGACACATTGGTGCAATATATTTATACCAACTTGCCTGAAAACTATTAAATGTCTGTTAAAATAATATGAAGCATAAGAATACCTAAGTATATGTTGAGTGTTAATGATTGCTATATGACACAAAATTGAAGTACACTTATTGCAATTACTTCAAATGGAAGTTATACTAATTACTAAAGTGTTTTCTTCTAGGTACAACATAAATATTAAACAACATAACATCAACATACTAACAATATATAACCATGGACTAACTTCTATTCAGCAGTTTCTCTAACAGTCTTAACATTAAGAACAGGCAGAAGAATGTGGCAGTTTTTAACATGAGTTACTGTAAAATACAAACTTTATTTGCATTAATGTAAATTTTATAAGAATTATATTAAGTGATTTAGCAATTGCTTAGACGTTCAATTAGAAAGAATATTTCACCTGGCCTAGCGGTGTTTTTCTTGATGCATGGAAGACCTATTCAAGCGCACAAATTTATGTCGGCAAGAAACTTTCTTAAATTGTGCAATTCCCACATTCTGCTCACTGAGC
>JAODVM010086762.1:0-16832 GCA_025400095.1 Phenganax marumi | reverse complement strand
TTGTTATACCGACGATCACTATATAAGCAAAGACCAATGTCAATATGCTTGTTATAATGTTGATAGTGTAGAATTTAGTGAGTTTTAAATAAAGCAAAAAATTTTGTACATAAAAAAGATCTTTGCATATTTTAAAAAGGGAAATTCATGTCCCTCAGTTCCAAAAAGGAAATTCCCTTTAAAAAGGGAAATTCATGTCACTCAATTTTAAAAAGGAAATTCCCTTACGTCATTTCAGCTATGTAATCTCATTATAATTTTAAAACAGTTAAATATGCTACACTATAAAATGATTTTAAAAACGGAAAATCAGTCAGAAATCAAAAAGCAATGGATAAGAAAGAGATAAAGAGAGAATGTTTTTTTCAATTTAAGAAGAATAAAGGCAGTACAATTGGTACATTCAAAGTTTTTGGTCCCTTAAAACCAAAATTCCATGTGATAATTTTGAGGAGGCCTATTCAAATTGGAAAGAATTGCACAATATTTCCGACGAAGGAATTGAAGAAGAAATTGGAGAACAGGAACATGTAAGTTTAAACAATTTAATTTAAATTTTATTAAATTTTATTAAATTTTTTGTTAATTTTTTTAGACTGATGATATAGCCCACATTTTGTCAAATGAATTTCAATTCCAAGAGTATAACTTTCCCACTACATCGACATTCCCCAATTTTTCAAACCAACTCCAACCACCGCAACCCGTACAACCGCCACAACCTGTGCAAATGCCAGTAACTATTGGCGGTAAAAATATAGATAATTTAAGAAAATTAGAAAAAGAAAGAAAAAGAGGAAGACCAAGCAGTGATGAATCAGTTTTAGACATTTTTAGCAGCATGGGAGACTTTAAACATAAGTTATTTTACAAAAAGTTAATACACAGAGATAAGGAAATTAATATAATAACTAGCTACCCTAACAATATCCAATGTAATGACGATGACCAATATAATTTATTTTTCAATATATCTAAGAAATATCGCAAAAAACTACTAGCTCTAAAAGAGAAAAAAAATATAGCATAGACTTTATTATTAGCATGGAAAAAAACAATAATTAACAATAATTAAATGTCTAATTTTTCAATAATTACCATGTTTTTTCAATTTTTGTTCAATATTTTGTCTTTTTCTACACAAGCAAGCCCCATAACAGCAATGCTATACCAAAAACAGCATGAAAGCACAGCTCAATTATAATAAACACTTCAAACATCACAACAATGGTCTTTATATCTTTATCATCCATTTTATTCCACTTTCCTAAGAACTATTTTAGAAGGTCGTTTAGCTACAAGTTCCTCTGTCGTACTCTTGAATAATCCCTCAGTAAGACACATATCATAAAACTTATCACACAACCCTTTTGTATTAATAACGGTCTCAAAACGCCAATTGTTTTTTCCACCGATAAAATACCTACTACAAAGTCTTGCATCATTTATTTTCACCAATAAACACAAACATTTTGAATACTCCAAATAACTAATATGAGTCGTACATGTATTTCTAGTATTGAAAAATTGTATCTCCATTTCTCACGATAATTGTATCAGCATAAACAGCAGCAGCTTCATCTTCTCCAGTTTCAAACCAATCTTTAAATTGAAGTTCTTTCCAAATTCCTTTAATCACATCAACCTCTTTAATAACAACTGCTTTCTCTAACGCGTTTTCTCCAAACTCAGGAAAATAACGAGACTTCAATTTCTCACAAATTTCTGTTTGTGAACTTATAATGATAACGTCAAATCTCCGGTTAGTCAAATTCAATTTGACCAACAAGTCATCGTCCTTGAGGAATTCAATGTCCACAGTATTCATAATCAAAAAATGATGCACAATTTGTACAACTTAGTGTCGGTTTTAAAAGCAGAACTAATGTACTTATCTTTTAAATAGTTCAATTTTTTCTTCTCAGAAATATGGACTTCTTAGACTGTACCCCTTGCAAAAACTAAATATGGCCACATACTTTGAATTCTCCTGAAAAAAACCATCCATTTCTACCAGTTGTTTTGTCATACTATATCCTTTTTCAATCTTAAAATACCATTTCATTTTTACCGTCTGAGCCATAGTCCATTGTCAAGCAAGCTCTAAACAAAGCATTTTTAAATACATTTCTGTCTTCATTTGATTTTAAATAAAACAATTCTCAACTGATTTTGATTTTCTAAAAGAAAAACATTACCCATTTATACATAAAAAAATTAGTTTAATAGGGTTTAAATTTAAATTTCTTGGTTCAGCAACTGCTGTACAATCCCATAACCATTTTACTACCATCTCATTTTCAATGATATATTTATCAATAAAATCAAATGAAAAAGAAAATACAAAATAATCTTCAATTATATCCAAAAAATCCTGATAGTCAATTTCTTCATATAATTCATCACCAGCCTGAAAATGCCAAAGACATTTCACCAACATTGTACTATAAATATAAGTACAATAGCGCTGCAAAACACCAAGCAGAAATGGCTTCAGGACAGTTGTATGTACCCTTCACAAATCATATATCTGGCTGTGATATCATTGATCATTTATATGAACAGTGTATGCAACACGAAAAAAAGAAAAATTTGGCGAAATTTTAACCATTTTTGAAGAAGAAAAAACGCACGCACTAAATAATTGGAAAATATTGGATGAAAAATGCAAGGAATACCAGGATTCTCTACGATTATACCTCGATGAACAAGACGAAAATCAAGAACCAATGTGCTACAATAATCTTTGTGAAAAGATAATTCAATTTAAGAAATCAAGAAACGATTATTCAACAGCTATTGATAAATATTGTGCTTTATTTATTCAAAAATGCATGGAAGAAAAAATTCCTTTTGAAAAGTTTTTTCTATGTCCATTTTTGAAACATAAATTTTTCGAACAAGTTGTACAAAAACTACAGACATTATAAATAAACTTGCACTTCTCAGTCAACGTGTCATCTTATCATCATGGAATCAACAATACTACATGTAAACGAATTCATCGATCTTTTATACTTAAGTAAAAGAAGAGATGAATGACTTAAAATTCTGTACAGAAACGAAGACGTATTAAAACTAAAAGACAAACTTAACAAAGCAAAAAACCTATGTTTTGAAAATGACAAGGCATTCAAAACTATAGAAGAGGCATACATGAATGATAAGATCAGCATTCATGCCCTGATCGAAATCATAGATAAGAAGAAAAAATCAAGAGATTATATGGTTTTTGAAATGCATCAATTCTTCAAATTGTTTATCGATAAACTTATCGATAAAGACCCTACACTTATGCGTGAATTTGATCGTCCAGACTTGGTCAGTCAAACCGTTTACGCTCTCTACCAGAAACACTACATGAACAAAGAAACACCACTACTGCATCCGTTTTGGAAGAAAGTAAACACTCGTTACCATGGAGAGGATGACAACTGTCAAAATGACCCTTTGGTCATTCCGGAAAAGGAGGAGCAAGCTAATGATGATATAAAAAAGCAAGACCAAGCACAAAACACCAGTCAAGACGCTAACAAGCAAGAAGACAGCCTAAGCAGCAATCAAAGTCAGTGGAGCACCAGTGCCAACAGCAGCAGCAGCAGCCCAACTCGTTTGGACAGTATTGTTTGTTGTCCAAACAACACCAGCGAAAGCAACAATGAGTCTATGGGATGATGAATGGCAAGAAGAAGAATATGAATATCGACAACCGCCTTTCTTTGACGACATGTTGTAAACTCGGACTACTAAACCTCATCGGTAAAAAACCATCATATATTTCTTTTTCTGGATTTTATTATCAACATTTGAGTAAACTATATCTTGATTGGACATTAGATGATTTTGTTAATAGTATTTATTAAGAGGAGCTTTGAGAAAAAACTTATTTTTTTACGCTTTTGAATGTCATAGTTATTTTGGTCTTATTAGCGAAGTAAAAGTTTTGGGTTTAGATGAAGCATATGATAGTTATGCTTACAGTTTAGGGATAATAAACATGTTATTTGAAGAAAAAATCTTGAAAAAACAGTAAAAAACCTATATTTTACAAAAAAATATTTGTTAACTAGCTTTTGCAATGAAAGAGTAAAAACTTTATTATCAAAACAGTACAACTTAGATGAAAACTACAAAACAGTTATAAAATATTATTATACCAACATCAAACAATTGGACTTATATATAGATAAAACTTTTGTGTATTGCTTTACCGATGTAATAAAAGATTTTTGTAGTCTCCATTGCACATATTTGAATGCAGCGGCGCTCTTGCGCGAATACAACATGAAGTTCTTCCCCGGTTGACATTGATTGATTGACACTCATATGCTAATTGAGCCTATTTAAACGCGATCAAGCGTCCCATGCTCTTCAGTCGGCTCAGGCAAGGCTTTGGGTGCACATCTCTCTCTATAGGGTTCATAAAAAAACATTGCTCACATAAACAAAATTTTGAACCCTTAGCATTTTTATCACCTTCTCACAGATCTATTCCATTTCATTGTTACAACATGAAGTTTTCATTCGATCATCCAATCACAACGATGACAGCTGTTTGATTGATTGACACTTGTATGTTAATTCAACACTATTTAAACCCGATCAAGCCCCATTTACTCTTCAGACGGCTCAAGCAAGGCTTTGGGTGTACATCTCTCTCTATACATAGGGATCTAGCTTATGGTTCAAACCTAAAAAACCATCACTCACATAAACAAAATTCTCAACCCTATGCATTTTTATCAACTTCTCATGGATCCAATCCCCCTTCCCAAAAAAAAACATCACTCACCTAAAAAAAAATTCTCAACCCTAACCATTTTTACCACCTTCTTAACGATCCACTCTCAACTTAGGGTTCATTCTAACACATGATTGGTCAACTACATTAAGACATATCATTTGCATTTACGCACCCCTCATCCGCTACATGAACCCTAACCCTTAAATAGCATCACTCACCTAAATAAAATTCTTAACCCTAACCATTTTTTACAACTTCTCATGAACCCATTCCAAATACCAGCCCCTAATTGGCTCCCGTTCATGTGGACAAAAAATGCATAAAATTAGCACTTGCACACCCCCCAGAAAAATCACCCGATTTGGGGCGTTGCCCCCTCAAAACCGTAATAGTAATCTATACTAATTCTCAGCTTAGCGACCACGCCTTTAAAAAAAAGATGCCCTTACAATAGTATACTACTGTCCACACATCATCCAATTTCATATTCGTTAATGCTTCTTTGCCATTCCCTCCTTTACCATTATTTTCAGTTCCAAGAGACTGCTTACCTGATCTTCTAGCATTATATATATCTCCAGGACCTCTCAATAATTCCCCTACAGAACGTGCCATCGTTATGTTGCCAGATGGAATGCAAATTTCATGAAGTGCTGTGGTCACTGTTTTATTTTCCTCCAAAACCGATGGTTTCATTCTTTCTCTTGTACTTGGCAGGACACGGTGGTATGATAGTTTGGACTTCGAATTTCCATGTGGTTTTGGGTTAAAAACCTCATGCTCAGGACTAGAAAATAAGTATTTGTAGAAGAACCAGAGGTAGTTGTTTGCCATTGTAATCTGTTTTAAAGAAAGATTTTAAAGTTATACAAGTTAAAGAGCAACCTTTATTGATTTACAGCCCTCTAAAACAAGACAGGCTGATCACCAATACCGACATATATATGTACCATATAATTTGGAAACTATTTTGCGGACGTCCCTCAATGAAACATTTGTGTAATATACTCGCTTTAATTCATATACGGAATCTTTTCAGTGTGAACTATATCTCTTGTTGCTATCAACTGCTATTATTCTCTTCTGACCACTCTCGTCCATTTCAACAAAAAAGTGGCATTTGGGGGGAATGGTTATGATTCCACGAGTCCATATCGTCACACTTTATGTCATCTTGGTGCTCAAAATATGTGAATATAAAAGGAATGACACATCATATGACATGTTGATAGGCTGCGATATGGAAGTAGCTTCCTTTTCACATGATGCCAGGAGTGCTTTCACAATCTCTGATCTTGTGTAAGCAGTTTTTCGTCTTTCAAACACTGGTGTTGCTGTATCATTTTTATATGGCTCCCCAAGAGGTGCAAACATACTCATTAGGTCATCAGTGCTACATAATAAACATATAGATTCATAAATAATAGTCCTTATTAAATTTATACCCAAATATCATCCGCTCAAGTTTACAAATACTCAAAATACATAACCTAATTGTTTAAAACAATGCTAAGAAACTATTTTCTAAAACTAATACAACATGATCAGATTAAGACAATAAAAAAGTTTAAAAAATAAATACATCATACATAAATACAAATATATATCATATAAATTTAAACAGATATTGATTGATAAAAGTGTTTTTAAAATGTTCTGTGTTGACACAGTGAAGTACATAATTATATAACTCCTATAGGCCAATCTATCTTTCTCAGTTGAAAGGAAAAAAAACTGTTTTCCCTTGAAGATGTGGTACCACCAGAAGTGCGTATGCTGCCTCCATTTGTGGATGAAAAGTCTGAATTGTCGCTCAGACTCTTCTCATTCAATGTCTATAATGAACGACAAGTATGTTATCAGTATTCTATTTTGCCAACAATTCAATACTCAACCTACAGTTAATACGAAATTACACTATTCAACAATACAATTTTTTACATAGTTGTAAGGTGTAATATGTCTTAGGAAGCTGTTATGCGAGCAAGGCGTTGAATAATATCCAGTTTTGGACGTGAAGCTTGAAGTTTCTTTTCTTGATGATGATCATTCTGCACAGCCAAGATCAGAAACCATAGAAATTAGATTTGTGGATTTTCTCACATTCACCATGCTATCATTAATGACAAAAAAGCTCATCAGTGCTTTGTGTTGGTCGCAATGCAATACCTTGTAGTTAGTACAATGACTGGAGTTAACAGTACTATCTATTGCATATGCTGTCTTATAACCTTGGACACATTTTGTTATGACTTCCCTCAACTCTGCGCAGATAAGCTGTATCTGCTGTGACTTCTTTAGACTCCACCATGACTACTTCAACAATTATCACCTGTTTAATTCAAGAAAGTATTAGGTTTGAAACGTTGTAATTTTTGGACAAATATGTGCTTAATGACCACGCATTTTCTTCCTCCTAATCAATAATATAAATGAAAAATAACTGTGAGATATAATCATGTGGCAAATAATTTATTCAATCAAAATACACATGCAATTGCATGTTGTTTTCAAATCGTGTCAAAATAGAACTGTCTTCAACAATTATTAACATAGTTTCAAGAGACAACAAGTAAACCGATTCAAATAAATGTTCATTCAGAGTCAGTGTCACTCTCAATTATATGGAATTGTTGTTTCATTGGTTGGCTGGCTGTGGAAACTGGAGATTTGTTGCTGAGGTTAAATGTCACATTGCAGTTATGGAAATTGTTTATCATTTTGTGGGCTTGAGAATTCATTGTCGATTGTTGGGACTCAATATTGGCTATGCATGAGCTCCCCGGCTGTTCTTCTGGGTTATTTCTTCCTCTCGATACTGCCAAGGAAAGAGTTTGTTGCTCCTGCTTGTCCGCTTCATTATAGTCGTCCAGTGACTGAATATTCCTGTGGCCGGTGACCTTTGCAATGGCAGGCGTTTCGAGATTTGCCTTTTTCAGCTTTCCAACTACTGTTTTATGGATGCTGTGGTTTGAAAATGTCTTACCACTAATTTCCAGACTTGTGCCCAATACTATGTTTTTCCTCATCTAGTCGATCTTGTTTACTCCCATCAGCTGGGCTTTGCACCAATGTTGTCGTCAGCTCTTTTGTTGGTTTTGCAGACAGATAAAATGGGCCAGTTTGTTGTAATTCAAAGGCCTTCGACAAGCATACTCTCGGAAAAGACCAACTGGGCATCGTTTTCCTCCAGTCTGTCTGGAACGTTCATGGCTGGAAACTTCTAGGTTTGGAATTTAAATCGCCTTGCCTGGTCTTTGTTGGTCATTCTTTGTATTGTATGTACTCAATGCCATTGTCCACTTCAACAACGCTGAAGTCTTCCATTTTCATTTAGTGATGCTCTTGCCTGCCCTGAAGACCAAAGTACTACATAAGTAACCCCAACATTGTTTGCATAAGTGTCTCTGGTGTTTCGGATCTAAGTTTTCCATTCTCCCAAAGGATTCTTCCTCTTCTTGTGAAAGCGGTCGTGCTTTATTTGGTCGTTTACCTCGTCCACATTCACAAAGCAATTTAGCTTATCCATCTAAACCTTGCTTTGAAGTTGTGAATTCTCTGTCTCATATGGATAAGGTGTATTCTTTGTCTTTGAGATGCCTGTGAAGGGTCATTATCATTACTTTGAGACTGTCTGGTTTGTACTGTTTGCTCTGTTTTGATTGGCTTCTCTGTTGATTCATTTCTTTCATATTACAATTGTAATATATTGATAAACTTTATTCAGATATAAAGTCATACAGCAATGTGCTCAAAACTCAACATAACAACTCTTGTGTTCCCAAAGCATTCTGGTACACTTACATAATTATATATTACACTACTTTCCCTTTAAAAAAAAAAAACTTATCAGAACAGCACAATTACATTACTTACCGTCCAAACCGATTTACAGGCTTCCTACTTCTTGCTGACCTCCGTAGAGGCTGTTCAGAAACAGCCTCAACAGGCAAGGGCGATACAGGTGTCACATGTTTCTGAACATTCTGTGACTCGCACATTTCACTGACACTACTAGCGGTCTCCACATCTTCGCTTTCACTGTTTCTCTCCTCGGGTTCTGGCAAATTAATATCTAAGCCTTCACTATAATCTTCCACCTCGTTTCTCCTGCTTTCTACATTGTCACATGCTTTGATCAAATGATCTGTATGCACTCGCCTCACCCTGTTCCCACATTTTACTTCATACGTACGGGGTCCACAAACCTTAACTATAGTGCCTAAAATCCATTTCTGACTTCTAACGTTCGTCCTCACATTACGAATGCGTACTAGTTCGTCCTTCTCAAAGGTTGTCTCCCTCTTCCCTGTCTTGTCCTTGTACTCCTTTTGCTTTTCCTGCCTAATTTCTATTGTCTGTGCAAGATCAGGATTAATTAAACTTAACCTAGTTCTTAGACGGCGTTTCATCATTAGTTCTGCGGGTGACACACCCGTCGTACTATGAGGAGTTGTTCGATACCTGAGAAGAAAATTTGCTAGCCTATGCTTCATGGACTTACCGTGCGTTCCTTGAATAACTTGCTTTACTAAAGACTCTTTAACTATTCTAACTGATCTCTCCGCTGCCCCATTAGATTGTGGATGATATGGAGGGACTAGTGTGTGCTTGATACCGTTGCAACTCATAAATTCAATAAATTCAGCTGCCGTAAATTGAGGTCCGTTGTCGGACACTACCTCTTCAGGCAAACCCCACACAGCAAAAATTGAACGAAGCTCATCAATCGTACGAACGGCTGTTGTGGAGGTCATATGTCGCACCTCGATCCACTTGGAGTGACTGTCCACTAATACCAGGAAATAATCAGCACCTTCTTGGCAGAAATCAATATGAACACGCTGAAATGGTCTGGTAGGCCATTTCCACGGTATCAGTGGTGCATGTGGGGGAGTATTTCTCACTGACTGACACACAGTGCACGAACTCACGGCACTTTCAATGTTGTCATCCATCTTGGGCCACCACACATAGTTACGAGCAATTGCCTTCATCCCACAAACACCTGGATGCTCCCAATGCAACTCTTTGAGCATTTTCTCCCGAAAAACAGATGGAATGACAACCCTCGAGCCCCACAATACACAGCCTTGTTCGCAAGACAATTCCAGTTTTCGGTTATGGAATGGTCGAAGACTTTCTTCTGGACAGGCCTCCGGCCATCCAGAAACAATGAAGTGATGTACTTTACCAAGCACCGGATCAACTTTTGTTGCCTTACCTATGTCACGTGCTGTTATTGGAAAATCCTCTTCAATTGCATTTACCTGGTATATTTGACTTTCACTGCCTATAGTCGAATCCTCATGTGGCAACCTGGAGAGTGCATCGCAATTTGCATGCTTTTCAGATGCTCTATATTCTATCTCATACTCATATGCAGATAGTACTAATGCCCACCTTTGCATCCTTGCAGCAGCAAGCGTAGGAATCGCAGACCTTGGCCCTAAAATCGCCAATAATGGCTTATGATCGGTGATCAAAGTGAACTTCCGCCCATATAAGAATTGGTGAAATTTTTTTACACCAAAGATAATTGACAATGCCTCACGCTCGATTTGTGCATAGTTCTTCTCGCTAGAACTAAGTGTTCGAGAGGCGTATGCAATTGGCCTTTCTTGACCATTATCCATCACATGACTTAACACTGCCCCAAGCCCATAACTGGATGCATCGCAAGCTAGTCGCACTTCTCTGTTTAAATCATAATGCACTAACAAAGTACTACTAGTAAGGCCTTGTTTGCAGGCATCGTAAGCTTTTTGGCAGTCATTTGTCCACTCCCAAGGGACATTTTTTTTTAAAAGTTCATGTAACGGTGCCAAAATTGTTGCTAAATTTGGGAGGAATGAGTGATAATACTGTATCATTCCCAAAAAAGATCTTAACTCGCTGGTATTTGATGGTGCCGGAGCCTTTCTAACGGCCTGCACTTTCTCCTCCACTGGATGCAGACCCTGTGCATTGATTTTTAGGCCTAAGTAAACAACTTCTGGTTTTAAAAACTCACATTTTGACTGCTTTAAATGTATGTTGTGCTGACTTAGTCTTTCTAATACCTCAGCTAGGATCTCAAGATTTTCTCTCCAGTCATTGCCACCCACTAAAATATCATCTTGTTTACACACACACTTCTCTACACCTTGCAAAACCTGGTCCATTTTTGACTGAAATATTTTAGGAGCAGACTTAACACCATAGGGTAACTTAGTGTAGCTATACAGCCCTTTGTGCGTATTTATTGTGAGATACTCTTGACTCTCTTCGTCAACACTTAGCTGCGCATACGCATGTGATAAATCAAGCTTACTAAAAACTTTAGACCCCGCTAACACTGTATATAGATCCTGGGTGGTCGGGAGAGGATACTGCTCATCTTCTACAGACTGGTTTATTGTCACTTTATAGTCTCCGCATAACCTGACAGACTTATCTGCCTTAGGTACTACTACTATGGGGCTTGCCCACAGAGCTCTCTCTGTTTTCTTTATCACCCCGTGTTTCTCTAGTTTCTCTAATTCATTCTCGACAGCCTCTTTCATGGCATAGGGAACTTTATGTGGTTTAACAAATACTGGCTTTGAACCATCTTTCATGGTGATGTGTACCTCAAACCCTCTCATTCCTTCATGAATTTTTCAAATTTGAAACTTTCTGTTGTACCTGCTGACCTTACTTGTGCACAGCTACCTCAGAAATGGAATGTTCCATCTGGAAGCTCAAAAACACTGGAAAGGGCTGTAAAGTTTGAAGATCTGTTTTTTGAAAAGGCTGATGTTAAAAAACCAAATAAAAAGTTTTCAGTGAGAGGTGTGAGAGAGGAATATTGTGGCACTCCACCATATGCACAGGAGATGACTGAAACTGATGTTAGAATTATGGCTGATGGATTTGAAAGAAAGAGTAGAGCATCACTATTTTGTGAAGCTTTCAAGTCCAATGAATACAAGCCACGTAAAGCATTTGAGACATCATGTAGTCGAATGATAAAAAGAAGGAAGTTACAGGATACATCATGTGAAACGTTAAGTCCAAATTCAGCTTTATCTGTGATTGACGAAATTTTTGAGAATATCGCAAAACAATATGATCCTCCATCATTTTGTACACAGGAGCAACTGGAAAGTGTCTCCAGAAATGTTTATCTGACAGAAACCTAAGCCAAACAAATCTGCCAGAACACTGTTGAACAAAGTAGTAATCCTTGTTGGTATGATGAAAGGAGAAAAAGGGCAACAGCATTTGTTTTTGGTAAGATCATTAGCAGAAGAAAGACAATTCAGCCTGCATCATTAATTCGATCTATAACTGCACATAAGAATAACTTGAATACAAAAATGCCCTTACCAATTAAGTGGGGCATAGATAATGAGAAGAATGCTGTGAAGCAATACCAAAGTAAATGCCTTACAGATGAAAATACATGTGTAAGACATTGTGGCTTGGTCATTAATCTCAAATGGCCATGGCTTGCCTGCAGTCCAGATGGTGTTGGGGTGAAAGATGGCAAACCAATAGGCTGCATAGAGGTGAAGTGTCTGTATTCCATTTGCAACTCAAGTATAAGTGATGCTATAACAAGCAAGACATTTTACTTGAAGGAAACTGAAAATGGAATCAATCTCGAAACTAACCACCTATATTACTATCAATGCCAAGGTATCCTGAACATTTTAAACCTAAACTGGATTGACTTTGTGGTTTACACTACAGTAGATATGCATGTGGAACGCATCTATAAAGATTTGTCCTTGTGGGAGGCAAAAATGCTTCCAGAGTTGACTTCATTCTACTTCACTTTCATTCTTCCTGTTAATGATTAAATTTCAAAAATAAAATTACCTGGTTCTTCAATGAATTTCATATGCTCATAAGGATGTGTTTGCATTAGCCCTAATTCATACCAATTTAAAATATTCAAAAACACATGTTATTGAGGCAGTCTAAAACACAAGCATTTATTTGTTTTTTTCCACAATAAGAACAGGCAAGAAATTGCACAAATAGCAACATATCACCCAAATTTTGTTTACTTCTGCTGCCATAGAAATAGGAAACACTGAGCTTAATATTCTAAAGTTTTTGATGCGAGCAATTGCACGCTCTACGTGTATTCTTACAGAAGTTATTCTTCTGGTTTCTGTTTCTTCTTCAATAGAAAGGTGCTCTTTCTCATGCAAAAAAGGAGGAATGTTCAATGACACCCCTTCAGGCAAGTCATTCTCAATGTCAAACCCTTTATCGGCCATAACAGAGTCACCTGCTTCCAAAAGATCCAATACACCACAATGTTTGGTTTTCTGTTTATTACTGGATCGCCCAGCGTACAAGTCAGATACAAATGTTACAGCTCCAGCAGGGCTAATGCCAACCAAAGCTTTGTGTAGAAATGCTACAGGGTCATCATTTTCCACATTGCTATTATTTCCGTCTTACTCTCATGCGATAGAGTCATCCTCTTCATCCAAGGACACATCATTGTCTGCAACTTCCAGTTCGGAAAGACATGTGTGTCTTCTTCGCTTACGGTCATTTGTTCTTGAAAGATACGGGGTTCTGTTTCTTGCCTTGGTAGTAGGGCGCAATACTGCTGGAGTTGGTCTAATGGCCTTCGGTACAAGAGTTGGGAGTAGATTCAAGGTTAATCCACTTCTTTCAAAGCCCTTCTGACTCCTTATTTCTACCATTGGGAAAGTTGTAAAAGGACAGCTCTCGATTCGTCTTACTGTTGCTAAAGCATCCAGGAATCAGCCTCGTACCCAGGCGCTGCTATTATATTGTATCGTGTCACTATCCAGCTATTATATATAGATCAGCGGCTGAGTTTAGCAAGCACGCGGGGGTGCTTGGGGAGGTTTAGTTGAGCTAGCGCCTGGCAGAAAATGAATTAAAGATGGCGGACGATGTACTCATGGCATATGCGGCTGATGCAAATGAGGACAAAATCAGTCATGTGTTGAACGAAATTGAATGACCTATTCATGAAGCAATTCTTTTGGGAAAGATCTTATGCCCAATAGTTTAATGTTAATATTAAACATTTTATATTAAAGTATTGAAAATTACATATTGAATAGGTATAGCAATTTAATACCTTCAAGTTCAAGTTGTTGAAATGAAGCATTGAATACATCATCCGATGTTATTAATCCTGTAAGCAAAGGAATATGTGTTTAACTTTTATGCAATGGACAAAAATCTCTTAATACTTTGTTAAATACGTTCGCTTTCCCCACTAATAAATCTAACAAAATGTAAATATGGAAGGCGATTATTTGAGTACTTTAAGATATAGTCACTCAGACGGAAAATATTCAAATGGTTCTTCCCCAGAGGATTCGTCCATATCATTCACTAGCACATCAACGATCAATTCCAGTAAACGTTTTTTAGAAATAACGATAAAAGCCGCAAAAATATCACGTTTTTCAGAAATCGGTCATTTTCTGCCAGGCGCCTCGTTGCTCAACAAAACCTTCCCAAGCACCTCCGCCATGACCCCCGCGCGCTCGCTAAACTCAGCCGCTGATCTACATATAATAGCTGAGTAGCGTCACGATACAATATAATAGCAGCGCCTGGGTACGAGGCTGAAAAAGTTATCCTTACAAAGCTAAAGAGTTCTTCTTTTACTCCGAGGAAATATCTTGTAATTAGTTCAATGTATAATACTTTGCACCCAGCCGCAGAGCAGCGGACAAAGTTTGATTACTTTTTCTTGTAATGATATGCGTTGATACTTTTCAAAGGCTTCCTCATTAGGCAAATGTTTATATAAACATGCATGTTAACCCTTGTTTCTTTATTGTCGCACTTGTTGTAAAAGAGCAGACATATCCTTCAATGGAAGGAACATACCGTATGTTCATGGAGATGCTAATTTTACCGAATAGTTACTGTTCGTTGTTGGTGTTTAACTATTGGATTTCGTCTGATGAGAAAGATCGTTCTTCAAGGTCTTATATTATTCCTACCCAGACAAAATTTCTCTAGTTAAAACAGAATCTACAAATAAACAATACGTCGATTGTGGTTTTGCAGGCTAGAAAAAATTTGACTTAAACTAAAATCCTTTCTTCAAGGAAAGCGATGTAACGAAAGTAGTTCAACATTTCCGTTTCACCAACTGGCCAGATTCTAGTCTTCCGGATGTCAAAGAATTTGCTCAGTTCTTACTCAGCGTTGAAAAGGCGAGATCGGAAAACCCGAAGTCACCTGTTGTCATCCATTGCAAGTAAGTTCATGGAATTTAATAAGCCCTCTGCTGCAGTCCGAAGGTTGTTCATGCATGTGTCTTCACATCACGTTTAGAGGCGGGAGAGCAGGTGCCTCTGGCGTGTTTTTGGGTTAAGATGTAAACAAAAATGATGAAAGCCGATTATTCTAAAGTTACTCTCTTAATCTTTTGTAATATTTGGCTGGCTTTAAATTTGACAGAGAGCGAGTACAAGTTGTGCTTTCTTCGTAACAAACAGTTATTTAAATACTGTTCTCAAATTTTGCTGAACAGAAACATGATTTTACACTCTTACTTTTTTTGTTCGTTTACATTTTTGTTTGTTTCTCTTTTTATTTGTTTGTTTGCTCAGTGGTCTGTTAGCAAAATATCTCATAAAAGACGTGACAAACGTGATGAAGATGTATGAAAGATAAATTGACTGAATTTCGGGACTTTACAAGGAGTCCTTTTAGTACAGGACCGCTTATACTGCATATCAATTGAAGTTATAAATCAAACTTTGACCGTTAATTTCATGTTTTACCTAGTGATGGCCAACGGTATACAGGAGTTGCTATAGCGACAGATATTGGATTACGTGTGTATAATGAGAGCGATAAAAAGTCGATGGTAGATGTATTTGATTGCGTGAACAAGATGAGAAGTGATAGGAATCTTATTGTTTCTTCCAAAGATCTCTATGAGTACATCTTTAAGGTAGCTTTTTGTGTACTAAATGAACAATAGCAAGATTACCGCGTTCCGAGCTCAGTTATGTTGCAAATTCCCGATGCACCGGGGTGAATCGGGCGATTTAAATATCCTGTGTGCATTGCCAAACATGGATTATGCAGGGTGTATCCAAAAACAGGAGACCTTTATAAATTAGCCTATTGTTATAATTTCGATGCCAGAACACTATGCTTAAGCCTGGATGATTCCTGATCCATTGTTGTTGACCAATGAAGCAGAATATGTATTCTAAATGGCAAAGAGGTTTAAGCATCGATGATCAAAGACGATAGGCATCGCCGATGAAGTGCTATGGATTGCGATACATGAAAACCAGCCTAAGCTACGAGAGCGTGATCAAGAATTTTATTCTGAGAATTTTATTCTGAGAATTTTATTCTAAGAATTTTATTCTAAGAAGTTTATTCTTTTATTTTATCCTGTAGAATTTTATTCTGCTGTTTTTCCTGTAAGAAATTATTTAAATTTCTGGGAGCGAAAAGCTTGTATGAGAAAGATATTGTAGTGTACCTATGTATAGTACAGTCAGCATGGCTTAGGTATTGTAATTATAACAACAGGACAATTTCTAAACGTCTCCTTCTTTTGATATACCCTGTACATTCAACTGACAAAGTCTAGAGAACCTTTGGCGATCACGCTGTTATAAAGTAATAGTAATTAAATAGTCATACTATTATTGTAGCGGGCGGTTAGTTATTAATCGACCCGGTAAAAGCAAAGGAAACGGTCAATTTTGCTATTACTTATAATGATAGCGTGATTGTTCGGATTTTTATGCTCGAAGCGGGAGTTTACATTGCAGGCTGGTTTTCGTGTGGTCGTATGGTAGTAGCTTATCCTGTCCGCATAGCGGCGGAAGTGACGTCACAACTGCTCTACCGGTACCGGATCGCGAGCTCATTTCCCCACGCAATTATTGGAGCCCACGCGTGGAAATCATAGAAATAATAGACATAGAATGCGTACTCCTTATCTGACTTCTATAAAAACTTTGTCTCCACAAGATGGCGCATTCAAAAGGGCATTTTTACTTGGTCCAGACTCTTGCGATGAAGATCTCGCGCGGTTTTGGCACTTTTGCTCGAGGAGCGAGGCTTTCCAGTTTTGTTT
>JAODVM010086651.1:0-16833 GCA_025400095.1 Phenganax marumi | reverse complement strand
AAGTCCGACAGTAGTTTGCAGCACAAATAAGTGCTGCCGGAGTTTTGCCGGAGCTGAACAAACTCCGGCTCCGGCTCCGGTAAAATAGGCTAAAACGCCGGCTCCGGTTCTCCGGCTGCACTGCACTAACTATTCCTACTTAATAGTAAAGATCATTCCGTATTGCTCCAGCAAGGCAACTGCATGTTGCTCAAATGCGTTGTGAAATAGTGTGAGAACTTTTCAATCATCTTTCTTCAGGCTCGTCGGAACATCTTGTCTATCCACACGAGAGCATGGCAACCCAGACTGACTCAGAACTTCATCAATGAAGTGGCCGATCAGTGTGTTGGTTACTGTGGTGCTGATCTCAAAGCATTATGTACAGAGGCTGCTCTCTTTGCTCTGCGCCGTCGCTATCCTCAGATCTACGCCTCGAAAAAGAAGCTGGTGCTAGATGTGAGTTCAGTACGTGTTAATGGCAAGGATTTTGCCAAGGCGATCAAGACGATAGTGCCCGCATGTCAGCGGTCAGTGGTCTCTCCTGGAAGAGCGTTGTCTAGTTCTATAAAACCGCTGTTACATGATGTATTGAAGTCATCATGGAATATGGTCACAAGGATATTTCCACCAGCTGTTTGCAAGACAGGTAAAGTGAGTAGAAGCAGGGAAAAGATTGTTCATATTTAAGAACTGCTGCGTACAGAACTACAAGTCTCTGCTATTAAAGAAAATCAGTAAATTCCTTTCATTCTAGTCGGAGAATCATCGCCAGGTAGTTCTGTGATCAACTTTGCCGTGAGTGACTCGGAATCATCCGATGATGCCGGCGATGAGGCGGATATTTACGAGATCGATCCGAATTCTTCCGAGGGTGCTCGTGAAGCGAGAGCTGCGCGGGCCGCACGACGTGCCGGAATAAAGACCTCGGGCAACGAAACTGAACACCATTACTTTCATTACTTCGCTGATAGCACTTTGACGTCAAAACTTGTGCATCGCCCGCGATTTCTGGTCTGCGGTAAACGCGGCATGGGTCAGTCAACTCATGTAAGTCCAGCTATTCTGCACTCAATGGAACATATTCCTGTGCATTGTCTGGACCTGCCTGCTTTGTTTGGTAATGCATCAAAGACTGCAGAGGAAGCCTGCGCACAGGTACTTCAATTTGTAATAAACAGATGTAGGTTTGTCAGATAACTGGGCTTTTGCAGCCCAAGTGAAGTCACAAAGGATGACTTCATCGTTATTTGAAAAGGTAATCTCACGCAGATGTTATGCTTGATCGATAGAGTGTCATCGTCTTCTTTCTCTTCTAGATATTTCGTGAAGCACGTCGGGTTGCTCCATCAATCATCTATCTTCCTCACATTGCTTCACTCTGGAGCACTAGCACAGAGACATTAAAGGCAACATTTCTCTCATTAGTAAATGATCTGCCTCCCAGCTTGCCACTTCTGTTGTTTGCCACGAGTGACTTGCCCGCCTCAAAGATACCACCCGATGTGGCAATCCTGTTCTCAACAAGCTGTGAACAGGTGATTGAATACTTTCTTCAATTTCCACTGCATACTAGTCGACCAAGGACCATTTTCTGTTGTTGTGGAGTAGCAAAACTCAAGCTCATCAAAATGTAGTAGCATACCCATAAAGAACTGGCGGTTTCTACTTCTAAATCATATTTTATTAAAGGTTTTTGAAGTTTCCTATCCGACTGTGGAGGAACGGCGTGCGTATTTTGAACCACTGTTTCTAACTGAAGCTGTGAAAAAGTCTTGTGTCGAGAAGACCACAAGTAAATCTGATCTTCTTTCTCTTTCTCCTTAACTCTAAAAACGGTCGCTTAATCTAGAACGTACAACTATTCTTAATGAAGCAGCTAGATAGTTTTTCTCTGTATGCCTGCACAATAATCCTAGAGATAGATCAAATAATTCCAGCAGTTTTTCGACATGCTAGCGGACTAGTTTATGTTTCGCCTTTCTTCTCGTTTTCTCAGAGCCGAAAAAGCCTCTCGAGGTTCTGCCAGTTGCTCCAGCGCCGGAACCACGTGTACTGAGCGTGACTGAACTGCAGAAAGTGCGTGATCATGAGGAGGACACGCTGAGGGAACTGCGAATATTTCTGCGAGAAATCACGGTGAAGCTGATGAGTGATAGAAAGTTTAAAGAGTTCTATAAACCAGTGGATCTTGAGGAGGTGAGTCGAGTCACTTATTGTGCCTGATAAAACAATCAAATACGTTCTTAAATAGTAGGAATCAGTGATTATGTCATTCTCAATTCGTCGCTAGGTTCCAGATTACTTGGATGTAATTGAGAAGCCGATGGATCTTACCACGATGCTTCAAAAAGTTGATGGTCATCAGTACCAAACTTGTGCGGAGTATTTACTTGACGTCGATCTCATTACTAGCAATGCTTTGGAGTACAACCCGAACGCTGACCAACTGGATCGCTTAATACGACATCGAGCATGCGCATTGAAAGACTGCGCTCATTCATTGATTAAATCTCAACTTGATGAGGACTTTGAAAAGGTATCAAGTGTTTTCACCATCTCCTACACTGAGATAAAATACTGCGTAGATCTTGTAATAAATGTCTTGCAACTAGGACACCTCTTCAGGGAACTATGCATATTTCTGTTCGGTAACATGTGCATCAATCAATTGTAGGCTTGTGAAGAGATTGCTGCCTCACGCAAGAGACGAGGTAACAAAATCTGCCGTATAGTATTTGCTATTGACGAGAATATGTTCCACTTTTAAGTTGTCCATCTTATTGTATGTTTCAGGGGAATCCAGCAATGTGTGTGCCCCAAAATTTTTGCCAGTTGCTCCAGCAAAGGTATCCACTAATTCTCAGCAGGCCTCCACTTCAGCCTCGACTTCTCAGGATGTTCCAAGTGAACCTGCTCTGAGAGTTAGTCGTCGTGTTCGAGGGCTAGCTGCCGATGTTGATGTCCAGTTAGGTAGGTTCGGGAAGTTCTGTTGCTTCACCAAAGTAATAGACTATTGTAATAGCTATTGTACTCTATTGATATTCCACACAGTTTTGTTATAGTTCTTGTGCTGTACCTTTGTAGAATATCTTCCATTGAAATCAATTTCTCGTTTTGCCAAACGGAGCGTGACCGAAGCAAAGAGCAGCAAAGTTTTGGAAAGTCAGGAAGAAAAGAAGACTCCGAGAAAAACGAGCAAGAATCGTCGTCGTCGTCGCCGCAGTCGATATGCTAGGAATTCAACGCCTGCTCGAAGACATGCGGTTCAGTTGAGCGAATGCAGTGAGGGTGAGGGTAATGAGGGGGAAAATGGTGATACTGAAGAGAAAGAAGGAACATCTGTTGTTAATAGTGGACAGGATAATGGAGAGATTGCGGATGCGAGCAAGGAAAAGAGATTCAAAGAAATTGACGTGGACAGCGTTCGGACATTGAGGTTTGTTTACCCGAGGTCTTTCTTTCCGTCTAACTGTAAGATGCGTTATAGGACATGAAAACCGTTGGTAGTTATTATTATGATGTTAAAACCGACGTATTTGTGTTGCCTCCACAGCACCGTTGAGGAAGAACTATCAATGGTCATATCCAGCGATGGTCATCCGGATGTCTTCACAAAAAAGTACATCAACTCCCTGCGCATGCGTTGTGACGTGAAGACAGCGCTGAAATCTCATCTTGATAACTTAAACTGCGAGCCTGGTCAGGAACTCTTGCCACCAGATAGCCGTGAGAAAGATCGTTCCTCTCTCAGTATGGCCACGAGTGAGATCAGCAATTGCGACTCCAAGGATATCGCTGAACTCGACAGTATGCTATCCACCAGTCCACCGCCCGCGTCACTTAATGGCCTCGTCCATGAAGACGCTGATAATGACGTCATACGTATAGATGACCACGTGACACCTAGACATAACGTTAAACATAGTAATGACGGCACTCATGACGATGGTAATGACTTCATACCTAATGGTACATGTAATGATAACGTCACCCGTAGCAATGACGGCATTGAAACGGGTGACGCGAGTCAGGATGAGGCGGATTCTTCAACGATAAATTCAAAAACGAACGATGAATGTTCCAAGACATCTGATGCAGAAAATGAGAAAGAATTAAATAGCATTGAGAAGTCCAAGCGAGTTCTTTTCTGCGACGATAGGGATGTTGTTGAGATCGAGCGATGTAAAGTATTATTGTATTAGCTTCATAAATACAGTAGCTCTCTTGATGATAAGCAAAGAGGTAGACCAAACAGTGACTATGCTCCTCTACTTGTGTTGCTTCTAGATAACTTGATGGACACATCGGAGACTTCGGAAAGAGATGACGAAAAATTTGAAAGAATTTTAACGAAGTATGTTGAGGCTACGGACAGAGTGAATATTGAAAGTTTAGAACTGTGGTACACCCGAATACGACAATGTATTTTACAACACAAGAAAGACTCCTCTCGATCACCATTGCTTGAGGTAGTTTATAGACCATGGTAAAGTAACTCTGTGTTTTTTTGTTTCTACCAAACTAGAGGTTCTCAGAGGAAATCCATCTCTGGTAGTGTTTTTTCTGTCTAGGATATCAATGTTTATCTCTTTTCTGCCACAGGACTTGCAATCATTGTTGGCTAGTTTGAAGAAATCGACGCCGTAGTGCATTAGTGTGCTTTAGAGTACATCTGAATTGGAGATCACTGCCATAATGTAGGGTAACCAGATACAACATGGGACATACGAGATCAACTGTATGGATAAGGTCATTCTGACTGATTAATCTTTGGCGAAACTGGCCGTAAAAATTCAAGTCAGGGAGATTACATTCTCTTCCATCAAGATTTACGCTCAGAAACAATCTAGAATTGTTTTGCAATTTTTTCGCAGATTTTAGGATTGATTGAATGAGACTTTTGATAAAGTCTAATGTACGTTCGAGTATTTTTTTCACGTCTTTCAGGAAATATTATTGAATTTTCAATTCCCTTAAATTCAGTGCTGAGTAAATATGTGAAAATGATAAAAAGATTTTCCAACTATAAATTACAATCCATGTTTTATCTCTGCAAACGTTCCTTTTCAATCCTGTGACATTCTCGTGTTAGATAACTCGTTAGTCATCTAAGAAACTTTGTGCAAAGTACACGTGACTGTAGTAGTGGTCTGGTGCACAAAATCTTTCGAGCTTCATAAGCTTTTTCTATTACCAATTTCTTACATAAAGCTTCACTAAACCTAAATATCTAAATGTCGTGCTATCTATCCATCTGCATGTCTTTCGATCTCTAGCATTTGAAACTGACTATTGAACTTCTTCGTGTTGTCTTCATCTTCTAGTTACTATAAAACTATTCAGTTGGATTCGACTTATAGTATTTCTGTCTTATGGCAGTTGCAGTTTCTACATCTTTCATTTCTTCGACGCTCTCGGCCAAGGTCTCCCTACTTCCTCGACGACGACGAAATCTATTCAACATATCCGCACATCTTGACTCGATCTTGTCGCTGTCGTCGCGTATCGCGTTTATGTCGTGTTGATGAAATCCTAGCAAACGAGCTAATCTCTCCCAGTCTGCTGAGAGTAGACTGCTCAAACGGCCTATTTCTTTCGCATTAAAGTCATCTTGCATCATTTCCATTGTTTCACCGCCTGTGTTTTCACTTGTACTTGCTGTAAGAAAAAAGGATTTTTCGCTTAGATTGTTTCCAAGCAGTTATACAACTCCCAATTCGTATATTTTGTATCGTACCTTCACAACCATCATCTACTGTTTCTGTGCTAGATGACTTGGTCTTCAGGCGTTGGTAGGCTGTCGAAATAGAATGACATTGAGAAATGTAACTAAAGAACGTTAACATAATGTAGAAACGAAGATCAGAAACGTATTCCACAGTTCGATTGCAGTATCCTACACGATATTCAACCTATATCTCCTATTTCTCTTACAATCAGCCTCTTGCTTGTTCACTTTCCAGAACACAAAGCCAGCAATGCCGAGAAGAGTCAGCAACATTCCCACGAAAGAGATTGTTCCAATTATGATGGAGTTAAACTTCTTCCTGTCTTTGTTGTACGCGTTTTGTGCACACACTGGTTCTCCTGGCAAGTGAAGATGGTTAATTTAACCGTAGTTTTCAAAGAGCTGTTGAACGTCGTTTAAACCAGCTTACCATTGTCAGTAAGCACAATCCGATGGGTACTTTGCTGTGTAGCTCCTAGCGTATTACTAGCTGCACATTGATACTCGCCGAAATCGTCCTCCCCTTTAGGAGTAAGTGTAAGAGTGCTGGCTCTGGTGAACAACGAAGGAGCTATTTTGAGATCATATTCCGTCACTTTCTCTCTTGCGACAACTTGCTTGCCTTTGAACCACGTGAACTCCGGAGCTGGATTGCCTTCTGCAGCGCATTTCAATGTCACTTGGTTCCCCACACAAGAAGTCACGATAGCAGGAGACGACTTTCGAAGCAGAATGGATGCTCGTGCTGGAACAATGGAAAAACGAAGACGCTAGACTGAAGTGTTGGGTAGTGAATTGTCGTTTGCCATTTTACCTAAGTCCAATCCATCCGCTACACTGGGGACAATATTTGAAGCATTAGATGGGGCGGATTTGAGTGGAATTGAAGGTTGCTTTTTATGTTTCTCCTTGCTTTCTTTCTGGAAGAATACTATGAAACAAGAACGAGAGAACATTTTGTTTTTCAATGAAAAATGTCATCAATGAAACTGGTGGTCAATGTTTTCATTTCTTTCAGAAGTTACGTACTTGAATTGTCTTCAAGCTTATCCTGAGTCTCAGGTGTTTGGTTTCTTGTCGTTCCTATTTTGCCAAAGGATTGTCAAGAAACTACAAAGTGCATTTGCAATCACTTGGCTGTTTTATCTCGTCATACCTTTAGTCACATTCGTTCTTATATTATAGATTTTTTCCCTCAGTTTTATCGCATTCGTGAATTTTGTTGGTGGTTGTCCTTTGTACGATTCTGCGGCCTTTATCAGAAGATATATATCGTAATTTCATCAAAGCTTTTTTCACAGGTTTATACCTCATCAACTTTGATCAAAACATACGTTGTTCAAAAAGCATTTAACATGTACGTGCAAGTAAATCTTCATGCCTGGTAGTAAAGATTAACATACCGTTGCAAAAATGGTGGATCCTCCATAAAAAAGAACTACTACTATTATCCCAAAACGCCAATGACCGCAGTATATTTTCATAGTCGTCATACTAATTTTCACATTTTTAAATAGCTTTAGAGATATTTTTGCTAAATGTCGAGTTCGTATGCATGGCTGAAGTTTGCAGGTACCGAAGTCGTCAAATAAGTCATGTTTTTCCAGCGTGTGTTCATTTTGAGGTAAAAGATGTTTGCAGCTGGATTTAAGTGGTAGATTGACATTTTTGAAGAGGTAGAGTTTTGAGAAGTGTGCACTTCCTAGGTTATAGGAGAGGCCACGGATCTGGACAATGTCTGCAGTTTGTCCATTGTCATTGTGTAAGGTTTCGTTTTGCAATTATAGATCCTGGAACATGGAACTGTACGTCATAGGGATGAAAGACGCATTGCACCGGCAAGAAAATTTCCGGGAGTCTTTCCTTGACATAAATAGGAAGTTTTCCCAAGCTTCAGTACTAGTGGTAATGGGCGAAGATGATTATTAATAATTGATAGCCTGCGTTGATTATTCATTAACCAATACTGAGCGGAAATGATGGACCGGAAAAAACCCATAGTTCATAGCGTTCGTGAGTCTAGACGGAAATGTTGACAGTGCTCGCAGAAGAACCTTCATTACAAAACTATTTTGATCCAATGAAACGACGATATTATTCATTTTAATGCAGCCGAGACCTTGAACATGATACGTACTATATCTACAGGTATTTACGTGTCTTGGGGAGCCTTTTTTGTGTGTTTGAAGGACTTTGTTTGAGCGCAATTGTTGAGCATTGCTGTACATACATGGCCATTATTATCGGCGATTTCTGGCAAGTCTGTTGTATTTCAAGTAGTTTTTTTAAATAAACTAAGGAGTGTCTACCTAACGTAACCTCTTGGCTATCAAAATGGTTCGTGGGGAATCTAAAAAGACTTTTAGTATCCGATCAAAGAAGAAACCGAAGTCAGATATGGACAGAACAAGCACAGGCTCTACTGATCAGAGACCGACCGTAAAAGTACACTTACCAAATGGTGAATTTCGATGCGTCAAATGCGGCGATACAACTGATATAAAGGTTTGATTTCATCTAACTAAACCTCTTGTATATTTACTGAAAGTATCAACACAGTTAAAATAGAATCCTAAGTTTTATTTAGACTTTTTCAGACCGCTAGTCTAAACTTCCTTAGAGGCTGTTTATCAAAATATCAAAAATCTTTGTTATTGTAATTTCGACTTGGGCAAGGCATAAGTTGTTTGCTTTTATCGTCCTCAAGTTTTGCGGGTTTTTTGGCTATCTTTTGCATAAATGGTGGAATACATTTGCACAAAAAACTGAACAATTTTCTTGGCCGTCTTCTGTTGATTGTTTAAAAATGCAAGTTGACAGAGAACCATCCATCAAATCTTGTGTAATTAGCCCCGCAGAGGAAGTACATGAAACGAAATGATACATTAATAATTTTTCTCTAAAATAATGAGTGACAATGCAAGAATTTTAAAACAGATGTGGTTTATTAAATATTATAGGCGTCGGATAGATTAACGTTCATGTACTTGAACTAAGGCTAAAGCACGTTTTAAATAGGGATGAAATTTGGTATGAAAATGAAATTTGTGTAGTACATGTGTTTAAAGCTTGTTGTCATTTATGTTGTTCCACCTTTTTGCAACAGTTTTGTACCAGTTCGTAATATTCTAACGTGTTCTAATTGCAAATGGAACACTACATCACTTCTTGTGTTTTTAAATTTCTTGCTTAGCTGGTTATAGTTAGTTCCTTCTTGGAGATTTAATTGCATGTTAGGTATTCATAATTGCTAATGTGAAATTTCACATTCAAATAATATATTCATGGTCAATACTAAGATATCATATTAAAACTGACATGTAGTTTACAGAGACATGATTGTGTTTGGGGAGTTGTAGGCTGTGTGGGTGTTTTGCATGTGCATTACACCTCTATGACCTTGATTGGCAGTTAGGTTACTCTCTTAATGCTAATTACATGTGAACTAAATGATTTTGAGGAATATCCTCCTAAAGTGGATTTGTGAACAGAACAAGTAAAAAACTCATCATCCTTTCTCTCACCCAGGGTATTATTCATTTGGTAATTGGTAGTCTTGGTGTCGATGCTGTGTCCTCACACACATTCTTTGGCATGAGGTTGGAACATCCAGCGTCACAAAGCGCTTATTGGCTGAGAAGATGGTTCACAATTCAAGAAGTTCGAGCAAAATATGATCACATTCATCCCCATGAAGAATGCCGGTAAACAATCCATGTCCTTTTTAATAATATCCTTCAAAAGTTTTCGGAAATATTTTGTTCATTTTTGCTAAGAATTTGATTCCTAATTGTTTTTCATAGATATGCATTGAGAATCAAGTTTTTTCCTGATGATCTCAAGGATTTTTATCAAAAAGATAAAGCTAGTTTCTTTTTTTTGTATGACCAGGTACATCTGTTGTATATTTCCTTCTTTCCTTGATATCGGTCATTTGCAGTTTTATTTGATGAATGAACTGTATTTTTATGTAGATTAAGAATGATTATTTGGAGCATGTTGCTGAAAAGGCCGACCAAGATATTGCTTTTCGATTAGGTGCTTTAGAAATGAGGTATATTGTTGCCTAGCTTGTTGACTCTATGACTGAAATGCCTGGTGAATGGCTGACTTACTACCAAAAGGAATAGCATAAACTGGATGACTACAGCAATGTATTTTTTTATTTTCTGCTTGTAGGAGATATTTTAAAGACATGCCCCCAAATGCTTTAGAAAAGAAATCTAACTTTGAAATTCTTGAGTAAGAAATGAAGAAGTACTATAATATTTTCTTAAATCTCTTTGTGCATATATTTGTGGGTGTATAGTAATTTGTATTTTTTCAAATTTTGCAGAAAGGAGGTTGGATTCACCAGGTTTTTACCCAGATCTATAATAGACACTATGAAGGTAACTCTTGCCAGTCAACTGTCCATGAAATTGCAATTTCTTATAACTTAGGTTTTGTAAGTCAATTAGTTGAAGGGTAAGTTATAGGCACGTCTTTCTTTTTTAGTCGAAAGCATTGAGAAAGATTTTAAACAGTTATTTCAAGCAATACTCTGATCTCAACGAAGAACAATGCTGTCACCAGTTTCTAGAACTTCTTGCAACAATTCATAGATATGATCTTGAGACTTTTAAATGCTCTCTTGGGGTGAGTGAAGTGATACAGTCCACTGATCTGGTACTTTGGTGTGCCTGTGACAATAAATACTAATGCATTATTGAACAGCCTGAAGACAAGCGATGTGAATTTTTTCTGTTTTCAGAGTGGGTGGACGATTACTGTTGATATTGTAATAGGTCCAAGAGATGGTATCAGTTATAAAGCTGAACAAGGCTCTGTGGTAAGTTTAGCAGCTGTACATTAAGATGATTCATTAAAAGGTAGCACATACAATTTTGTTGGTGAGCATCTCTAGTCTGAACAACATACAGTATGTTCAGAAGGTCTTTCTGGTTTTATTAGATTACTCATATGGCTCAGTTCAACCTTATTCAAGGCATCAAAGTTAGCCGCATCGCATCATCTGTAGTCTCAATGCCATCTCCTAGCGATAGCCTTAAAGCCACGGTGAACCTCAGAGTTGAAGGCACCCCAGAGGTTTGTTTTGCTTTTTTATTTGCACAGATACGCAACTCCCATTTCGGTAGGTCCGCCTCTATAAAATCTTTCAAAATTTATTATTGTATTCCAAATCGTCCAAATTCCTGCCAGGCATCAGCAATCAATATACATAATTGCCTGAAAAGTTCATTTTCAGCTCATAAAAACATGTTTTAAAAAAATATTTAAATTGTCATGTTACATGGTAAGGGTATCTCTTTCGAAAATTTTCAAACTTTCCAAGTACCCAAAACATCTCAATTCTTCAAAACATTACCAGTCAACATATTCGCCCCAGAAAGTCATTCTCAGATCATCACATTCACTGATTTTCTTGCAAATTTTAGTGTAAGGCTCTGAGAACTCTTAGTTTCCCTTTAGCCTCTAGTATTCACAACCTCATCATTTGTACAAGCCACTGAAATGGCCGAACTCATTGATGGCTATTGCCAGTTGATTGGAAATCAAAGACATTCATTACTGAATCGCAAAACAGGTACTTATGCGAGTGTTGGTTTTGTGCTTTTCTTGTTCGCTGGATTTCTAACTGTTGCTGAAATTTTGTTTAGATGATCGAAGATTGCCAAGTGTTCCGGGTGCACATTCCCCTGGGTACGAATGTAAACTTGAACCTTTGTAGTATCAGTAAACGTAGCTCTACCAGTTGTAAACTGTTCTTTGCAATTTCCCAGACAAGTGAATGTTGTAAATTGTTTTGTTTTGTAGATCCAATGGCAGTCAAAGCAATAGTGAAAACATTCACGCAAGACATGGATCAGTGACGTCTACTACCACAAGGAAAAGTACAGGCACGTTTTGTGAAGAAACATTTAAAATGAATTTCTGCGCGACAGCCTAAGTAGTGTTCTTTTTGTTCATGTGTAGTGTGTGTCTTTCTCTTCACAGAATTTGACGATTATGCGGAAATTGTGGATAATGATGAGTTCGATGATTACTCGCAGCCTATCTCAGGTAATTATTCACTCAAGTAATTGAAGCATTAATCTAGAATATTTGACTGAGCCTTGTGCTGTTTAAATGAGCAGAAAAAGATTACGAAGTCTCAAGAAGTAACGTAACACTCGGAGCTATCATTGGTGAAGGACAGTTCGGTGATGTACACAGGGGAAATGTTAAATCCAAGGTAATACGAACGTTTTCCCCTCAGGAGACATTATAGTTATGCACAGTATTGTTAAATTGAGTTTTTTCTTGTGATTTAGGACGGCAGCACTCTTCCAGTTGCCATTAAAACATGTAAAGATGAAGATGAGGCGGAAAGATTTTTGGAAGAAGCATGTAAGTTTTTATTGGCATTTCAATGATTTTTATGTAATGTCATCTTGTAGTCTGTCCCTCTAAATGATATCAATTTGTTCTCTTGTCATTAAGCTACAAAGCTGATCAGTTTGTTTAGTGATGTTTCAAACCTAGTTCTTCTCTTGTGGTTATTGTACGTAGTGCGATGCACTCCTGGTTGTGCGAAACGTGTTTAGCTTGAGCGGTGGATAATCCCAGAACACAAGTCGTGTTTACATACTCCTCGTGCAACCAGACTGAAAGTTTTTTAACTAAATACAATGATAATGTACCTAACTCTACGTTTAACACGTACCATTTGACTTGAAAGATTTGCTAGATATGAAAAAGTCCTTTCAAATTCAGACTGTATCTACAGGCTTCGTGCAATCGCCCTCGGTTAAGCAATGTCACTTTTCCTCACTCTAGATGTGATGAAACAGTTCGATCATCCGCATATTATTCGTCTGATTGGATTGTGCATGGAGCCGCCAATCTACATCATCATGGAGCTTGCTCCTCACGGCGAGATGAGGTCATATTTACAGAAGAATAGAGACGATCTAAACACCTCTGCATTGTTAACTTATATTTATCAAATCTCCACGGCATTGTCCTATCTTGAAAGCAAGAAATTTGTTCACAGAGATATTGCAGCGAGGAATGTTTTAGTTTGCTCCGTAGAAAATGTGAAACTGGCTGATTTTGGTCTTTCCCGTTGGCTGGAAGTTGAGTCGTATTACAAAGGTAAACAGCGTTAAGGCCCATTTACACGGGCGATTTTTGCTGCGATTTTTCTCCTCTTGAACGATGTGATAAAGTGGATAACTGGCGAATATACTTCATCGAGCAATTTTGCTAATGCACTCGCCAGTCAACCTACTCGATCACATACGCTAAGAGGAGAAACAATCGCAGCAAAAATCGCCCGTGTAAACGGGCCTTTATCAGAAGAACTTCATGAGAGTGGGTTGATGGTCTTCGCACTATGTACTTTTTAAAACCCGAGCACTTATGAAGAAAGTGAACTGCTTCATAGAACTAACTATATTTTCATCATTTTTGTTTCAGCGTCAAAAGGCAAATTGCCGATTAAATGGATGGCTCCGGAATCCATCAATTTCCGACGCTTTACGACAGCAAGCGATGTTTGGATGTTTGGTGAGTTTTCTGTAAAACACACTGCTCGTGTTTTTGAACGTTCCTGCGTCCACACTTGTGCATAAGAGGGATGCCTGTACGCAGACTCAGTAAACTAATTCTTTACTATTCCTCCCCCCTCCAGGTGTTTGTATGTGGGAGATTATGATGTACGGCATTAAACCCTTCCAAGGAGTGAAAAATAATGATGTCATAGGTCGTATTGAAAATGGCGAGAGATTGTCGTTTCCGAAGAACTGTCCACCGGCGCTGTATCACGTGATGATAGACTGCTGGTCATATGAGCCGTCAAAACGACCGAATGGCAATGACCTCAAGCGAAGATTGAAGTAAATGTTTTACATTTTGTGAGACTTTTTGTGAGTTTGTTGGTGTTGTAATTCAGGTGTAGCTAAGCAGTTTGCTTCATTTCAGGTTTATAGTTCAAGAAGAAAAAATGTCTCGCGAGGAATTCAGTAATGAATCGAGAACAAGTGCGATGAACTCAAGCGTATCAAGTAAGCTGACTTTGACCAAAGTTTCTTAATCAAATGTGCTTGTTGTGGACTGATAAACTTTCATGTGTTCTCAATAGTGACCGCGTTGAACACCGGAGCTGCTCCACCCAAGGTGCGTATGGAATAAACGATATCCCTTGAAATTTCTTGTTGTATTTAGGAGTTCCATTTTTGTATTTTTCCTCTACAGCCATCAAGACCAGGTGTTAACCCACGTGCCTTGAACCCAGGCCTTCGTCGATCACTGTCAGATTGCCAAACCTTACCGAAGCATTATCGACACAGCTTGATTAACGGGAATCACGAGTCGGAAGATAATCGGATCACGTCACCTTTACCTCGTAATCATAGACCCAATAGTCCCACAGAGGCAAGTACTTCCAAAGTGACGTTGCGAAGCCCGCGATCACCCACCTCACCAAGCAGTCATCTTTCGTATTATCCCACGCGCAGTAACACGTTCAGTGGAATGACTCGACCGCTAAGTTTCCAGGTAATTCATCTTTCATATTCAGAGTCTTGAAAGTTTAGTGTAAGACAAAGATTTTTGCAAGAAAATCATGAGTTCATACTCGACATTTCTGGTCGTGTTTTGATTCATATCTGAGCTTCTCAATTCATGTTTACTTGCAGGGTGTGAACGAGCAAAAAATAAAGTTGGAGAAAGAACGACTAGCGAAGGAGATGAAAGAAAAACAACGACAACAACAAGAAATGATTCGAGAGAAACTTGAAGAACAGAAGAAACAATCTGAAGAAGATTCAAGATGGCTGGAGGAGGAAGAAAGCAAATCGGAGTTTCCTGGTTTACTCTCACCAGTACGTTCATTTTCTCACAGAATATTTCTCAATTCTGTCGCTATTACTTCACCTCCATTGACACGCCGTATATTTCGTAGAGATCAGTAACCGGAAGTCCTGAGAACGAGGAACTTCCTGTGGTGGAGTCGTACAACCCTGAAGGCTCGGGAACATTTATTCAATCAGGAAAGACCTCGCGAGAATGTTAGTGGATTTCTCCTCCATTGTTTTCAACGAAAGTTTTTCTCAACTTAGTGTGACTACGTATGATATTCTCTGGTTTCTTTAGTTCACGTATCGCCTCCAACACTCAGTCCGCAAGCAGCTACTTTGGAAGAACAAAGTGCATTTCAATTTCCAGAGGTAGGAATGTATGAAACAGGAGTAACTTCATTTGAGAATAATCTGCCAGATCTCTTTCAAAATACACTTGTTTTGTTTCAAACACCTGAGCGACCTGTTATGAACTTTACGTCTTTACAACTGCCACATTGTAGTTGTAATCTTCTTTCTCGTTGGAACCGACACTCGTTTTCTTTCAGCCTCCACCTCCTCCTGCTGACGAGGAGCCGATCGAAGACATCGATAGGACTGGAGACAAGGTGTTCGCGTGTACGACGGAGGTCGTTAGAACTGTCATCAAGTTGAATCGTGAAACACACTTTGCAGATTCCAGAACACTGGTGCTTCTCATTACAGTAAGAAACCTGGGATTGTTAATATTTGTTACGGATGTTTATCTGTCTTTTAGTGGTAAACACGCACCTAATTTTTCTCCTTTTGTTTAATGATATTTAGGAAGTGGGAAAAGCGCTAAGGTCGTTGTTATCAGAAGTCGATAATGAAGTAAAGACGTTGCCTCCATCTTCACATAAAGAAGTAAGACTTAATTTTATAAACTATGGTTTTTGTCTGTAGTCATGTAAGACTCTACTTTATCAACAATCTGCTACCGTAAAATTCCAACCATTTTCTGTTCTTAAGTACTTTCTTTACTGCAGGTTGAAATGGCGCACAAAGTGCTGTCAGCGGACATGGCTGATCTTATAGCAGCTCTTAAGACAACTCAAAAATACTTTGAGAGTACTTTAGAAGATAGTTATAAGAAAGAAATGCTCTCTGCTGCCCATGTGCTGGCTATGGACGCTAAGCATCTCTTTGATGTTGTTGATGGGGCTCGTTCTCGGAAAGTTTTGTCTTAATTCGATGCGCACAGACTTGTTTAGGCTGAAGATTGCTTTCCACTTCAGTGGTATTATAATGATCATTGGGTTCGCTCTAGTGCTCAAAAATATGCTGAATTGTTATTATACAGTTGACGTGGAAAGCAGCTTTGGTATAGGGACCAAGCTTTCGCAGTCTGATGTATGCGATTGGCTGGGTTAACTCACAAGAACATGGAGCAGTTTTAGCAACAATATTTGGTTGGAGAATTTAGTAGTTTATTCATCCAATCACATACATCAGAAGGTTCAAAGTCACTCTAGCACAAGCTGGTGGGTTTTTGCTTCGTACTATTAGCTTGATGTAAAAAGTAGAGATGATATAATGTGTTTCAATGCAATTTGTGGCTGAAAAGTTGGCAATAATGTTTCAGGAATATTGTACAAATTTCAAGTGGAAATATTTTAGCTATATAAATATATAAAATGATTTTACACGTTGTGGTTTGTTGTCCATTCACCTCCATAACTCGTTCCAGATTGATTTTCATAAGTTGTTACCCATCCATATTGTATTACCAATCCTATTACATGTTTCAGTTCAGTTACCACCTGCATTTCAGGACACCTGCACATCTGACATTGTGAAATGAAGTGGAACAAAGTCTAAATAACTCTCAAAAATGTATAGACTATTCCATGACCTCTGAAAACGAAATTTGCCAGCACATTATATATATATATTTTTGACTGAGCTTGAAGTTGACAAAGGCCGAAGTATTATCAGAGGTAAGACTGGCTTCATTGGATCATTATTTGTTCTTAAGATTTGAAATTTATTGGTGAGACCATGTTTTTAAGATTCCACATTAACTTTATAGTAGTCAACTTTTCTAGTAAAAGTGACATTGGTTTTTGCTCTTTTCAGGTGGGGGAATAGAATCTATCTGATAGTGTTACCATGCTACGGCCACTCAGCTGTTTTTGGACATGTTTTATTACATGTACCTTCCTTCTTTTACAAACCTTAGCAAATGATGGTGGGTAGTTGAAAATTATGAAATTCACTTTTTGTTTATATCATTTTCTCCTAATGTATATAATATACTGT
>JAODVM010086650.1:0-35417 GCA_025400095.1 Phenganax marumi | reverse complement strand
GCCTTTTGTTTCTGTCGCTTTCTCTCCGTCTGTTTCTCTCTTTTCTTAATTGCTTTCTTTCTTTCTTTCCTTCTTTCTTTCTTTCTTTGTGTCTTTCTTTCTTTCTGTCTTTCTGTCTTTCTTTCTTTCTTTCTCTGTCTCTGTCTCTGTCTCTGTCTCTCCCCGTCTCTGTCTCTGCCTGTCTGTCTCTGTCTGTCTGTGTCTGTGTCTGTGTCTCTCTCTCTCTCCCTCTCTCCCATATCTGGGACCTATGTAGGGTCATCTTGCGGCTATGTGTGCCATGGGACCTATGTTGGGTCATGTGGGGGGCCTCTGTCAGGTCATCTTCAAAACATTTTCCGCCATTGCCGTTGGAGCGCGCCCGAAACCCACGAAATGTCGATTATGCCTGTCCGTGCGGCGCGCATTACCGACCCTTGAAAAACACTGTGTTTTTGCATTTCTCCATCTTCACCGCGTCGCCTTTCAGTATGCGCAATAAACCCTGTAAAACACAGTGTTTTGTGTACCTCACACACACACACGAAACACATCACCACCTGATTGGGGGGGGGGTCCTTGAACCTGTGAACACACCGCATTCCATTTTTCTCCACTGAATTGTCTGAAAAAGCCCTAGCCACTAAAGCCATGCCCTACCAGGAGCCCTAAAAACAATGAAAAACATAGGTTTTTCTCATGGTATGAACTGTATGAACACCTTTGTGTTGTGGGGGCCCCTGGTAAAATGTATGATCTTGTGATCCTACCGAGCGAGGCTAGCCGCGTGCATCTTCTCATCGCTGCATACTTCGCCGGTCTCTTTTAGCCTCCCGTCAAGATCCTGCGAGTTGCAGGGTCAGATCAAAAAGGCAAAAGGGCTCTTGGACGACTTGCAGGATTTGTGGCCCTGAGTATGACCCAGTGGATCCTGTGATAAGGTTGCACGTGATAAGCAAGAAAGTCCTGGGAAATTGGGATCTGTGAGCTGGAACCTGGTGTTGGAACCTGGTGTTGATTGCGATCTGGAGATCTAAGGCCAATCCCGTCACCACAAGCCTGCCGTGCCTTTAGACCTCAGTCTCGAATGTGTTTTTACATTACAATCTGAAATAGAGTTTTGTGACATCTGGGGCTGGGTCTGTAACAAGCTAAGAAGCGCTGACATATTGAGTATTAGGAATGTGCCCCAATGAAGAAGGACTAGAGGGAATACAATCCTGGGACATTAGTGTTGGGACATTGGAGCTGGAGGTGCACTTTGTCTCTGAACTAAAGCCTTCAGGCCTCGGTCTCGCATGAAATTTTATAGTAGCTTGAAATAAAGCCTTGAAACATATTTACAAGGACAGCCTTAGGACACTGAAGTCCTGGAATATTGGAGCTGGAGGTGCGCTTCGTCTCTGGATTGGAGCCTTTAGGCCTGGGTCCCAAATGTAATTTTACGTTAACTTGAAATTGGGTCTTGAACCATAAGAGCGGGAACAGTCTTGAGACCTTGGAATCTTGGAGCATTAAGCTCGTGGGAGACCGCGGCGCCTGGTTGAGATGCTCGTGTCGTTTCAGTGAGATGCCCAACATCTGGAGCTTCTTCCTGGGTGCCGAAGTCGTCGGACGGGGTGAAGCTGTCGAGGTCCAGGTTTAAGAAAGAGAGTCGAGTCGACGGGGTGCTTTTGCATGATGAGACGAAACGAGTCTAAGAAAACAAGAGAATATCATAATTGGTTTACATGTGAAAAAAAGAAACATGTTTTACATGTTAAAACGAAATATCATGAAACAAATTTGTGGGAACAATGGCCTGATCCAGCCTCCCAGAAGTACTTGGCTCGAGCGGAACGGTTTCTGATTGTGACATTCATGTAAGGACGGTCCCACTTGTTCCAGAGTAATCCCTGTCTCTGTCGGAGGTTCAGGAACTAAACTCACCAGCCCAACACGCAACGCACCCTATCTCAGCCCCGCTCTGCAACTGGAATTTAATGTCCAAAGGCCCCACTTCGCCGGTCTCCTTTAGCCTCCCGTCAAGATCCTGCGAGTTGCAGGGTCAGATCAAAAAGGCAAAAAGGCAAAGCAGCCAAGGTCCAGGGCAACTAACTGACTGAGTCCTTTAATGTCGGTTCCTGGTCGAAGGACCGTCCGCTTCGCACATATAACATTATATTTAAATATATATATATATGTATTTATTTATTTATTTATTCCCCAAACAGCTTTGCTGTGAGGAGTTCTGAATTCTTGCATAGAAACGATGCTGGGCCAAGATGATTTTCTCCCCCTATCCCCGCTTGTCTCCCTTTGTCCCCCCTTGTCTCCCCTTGTCTCCCATTGTCTCCCATGGTATGTTTGGATGCTGGGCTGAGATGATGTTGCTTTGTCTCCCCTTCTCCCCTTGTCTCCCTTTGTCTCCCATGGTATGTCTGGATGCTGGGCTGAGACTAGGACTTTTTTTTGTTTCCCTTTGCCGCCCTTTGTCTTCCGTTGTGTTTGTGGACACTGGGCTGCGATGGGGTTGCTTTGTCTCCCATGGCGTGTCTTGATGCTGGGCTGACATGCTTTTGCTTTGTCTGCCTTTGTCCGCCTTGTCTCCCTTCTGTCTCACTTTTGTCTCCGGTCTTCTCTCCCTTGTTTCCCTCTGTTTCTTTTTGTCTCCCTTCTTGTCTCTCTTCTTGTTGGTCACTGTGTTCCCAGTGTCTCCCTTTGTCTCCGGTCTTGTCTCCCTTCTTGCTTTCCTTCTGTTTCACTTCTTGTCTCTTTTTTTGTTGGTCACTGTGTCCGCCTTGTCTCCCTTCTCTCTCCCTTCTTGTTGGTCATTGCGTCCGCCTTGTCTCCCTCTCTCTCCCGTTCTCTCCTTGCTTGTTTCGCTTCTCATGGGTCACTGTGTCCGCCTTGCCTCCCTTTGTCTCCCTTCTTGTTTACCTTCTTGTTGGTCACTGTGTCCGCCTTGCTTCCCTTCTGTCTCCTTTTGTCTCGCTTCTTGTTGGTCAAAAAATAGCGTTCCCACATTAGAAGACACCAGATTTTTGGGGCCCGAACTTCCGTGCCTTTTCAAAGTGCAATGTCATGGTTTTGTTTCTGTATGCCATGGCTGTTGGAAGCAAACAGCCTTAACAAATGCTGTTTGGGGTCGGTGCTGGTGTATTTATTTATTTTTTTATTCACTCATTCATTTCTTTTTTATGGCCATCCAACGAGGCCAGAATTCAAGACTGATCGTGCATAAATATATAGTATAGTAGGGTTGGAACATGTTGACATGGAAGCCTAAAAACGCAACACATCTGCACGATAAGCTGCAAACTTTTTCCACGATTCGCAGCTGTCACTTGCTGTTCCCCCAGCACAGCGTCAGGCTGCGAGGTGAAATCAGCTGTCGGCGTAACGCCAAACTACCCCATCTACCCCACACGAACACAAGGAGTCGTCAAATTGTCGAGCAATGCCACAAAAGCCTGCACCTCCTTTTTGGCAGCTTGCTCTCCTCCTGCAGCGGTGCAGGTTGGCGCAAGCTTGCTGGCCCATGCTTGTTTTCTATTTGTCCACATTTAGCCAGCTTTGATCTCGCACAAAAATGAGCGAGAAAAGATAGGAAAACACATCCGGGGCAATCTTTAATCAGCAGGAGCAAGTGAAGAAACATCTTTCATGATCTTTCATGAGAACCATGCAATCTTGAATGTGTGCACAAACTCTGCCTCCCAAGTATTGCTTATGTATGAATACGTACAAATAGACCCACAACAAGATAGAACAAGACGTTCCTGGCTGGCCTGGTTTGGGCGTCATCTTTTGTAGCTGCTGGAGAACGTTCTCACCAATCTGGGCCTTTCCATTGCTGGCGAAGGCGGTCTGAAGGGCCTGGGGAGCTCTGAGAACAACTTCTTCCCAGCTAATCTTCTTTTTGAGGCCATGCTTGGCGTTGAATGGCAAGCACCCGTGCTTGTCCAAGAGAGGTGCTTTCAGGGACGCAAACATGGCAGGAAGCTGTGTCATGTATGCCTTGGCGTTGTCTTTACCCTTTTGGTTCATTTGCAAATCTTCAGCTGCAAACAATTGGATGGGTGTACTGCTGGCCTCTCCTGGCCTTGGGCGTACCGCCCTGGTGTCTTCGTGCTGGAGTTCCTTGAAGAACTGCCATGGCGCCTTGGAGCTTGAAATCTCTCCGATTTGCCGGAAAGCTTCCTCCGATAGCTGAACAACCACATGGAAAGGGTCCTCTGCGACTTTTGGGTTTTCAGCTACGAAAATGAAGCTCTCAAGTGGGTCGATGAGGGCGATCTGACTGAAGCTCGTCCCAGACCAGCAGCGCGGCCCGCGTTTGTCAGCTTCCAACCTCAAGACACGCAGTTTCTTGACATGTTGCGCAGGGGTTCCGGTAGCCATGGCCTTCGAAGCTCGAAGCCTCCTTAAGCTTTGATCCTCTTTCTTTCTGTGCACTGCGCCGCGATACACGGACAAGACCAAACCGATGTTCACCGACAGGCCTGTCTTGCAGCAGTAGATGATCACCTGGCTGCTCTTACCTCTGGGAAAAAATGTGATGGGCGCAGACAAGGCCTGCTGGTGACTCTGCAAACGCTGTTCCTCAAGCTTGGCACGCACCTGACTAACACTGACTAACAGAATGTCTTGCAAGATTCGAAAAATATCTAGAAGCGCAACGCAAATGCCCACGAACGTCCGCAAACACAAGCTCAACCAAAATTCCTCGTTCCTGCCCAGCCACTTTGGCAGTAGCCTGCTGCCACGCACTGAACCTCGATGTGCGTTTGCCTCCGGCCATTTGAGCTGCTTGTCTGGCCAGGGAAAGCTGATGTTGAAGAAGATTGTGTCGGTTTCCTGCAGGGGCCTCGCGGGTGAGTTGGGCACGCGACAAAATGCCCGAAGCGAGCTGGGATCCCAGAATGAAATTGTCCATGGTGGTGGAGATGCTGTGCAAAGCCTTCAAGCAGTTTTGCTCAGATAGAGGCTGGTGCTGGGAAAGGCCACGCAACGCCGCAAAGCAGGATGTAAGGCACTCGCCAGGCTCCTCAGCCTCACATCCAAACCAAGACTGTTCTGGAAGCTCTTCACCTTCAGCCTCAGCCGCCTGCTGCAATTGGGCTTCCCCCCGCAATCTTCCCTCGCAGCGCTGGAGAATTTCTGCTGCCATGTCCTTCTCAGCAGCCTTGCCAACGGCCACGTCTCCAGCTACACCACAGTCTGACCTAGGATCTTTGAAGCAAGATATAGCAAGATAAATGGGGGCTGATCAAAACCTACTTGCTGGCCGTTATGTGGAACCTGCCGCGCGCTCGCCCTTGCGCTTCCTTGCGCCTACTCCAATTTTCACTATTTTCCAACATTGTTGAGTTTAAATGACACTAGTGAAGTTGGCTCAAGACAACATGAAAGCATTGTCGCAAGTGAAAGGAAAAGAAGATGGAAAGAAACCAAGGAAGGAAAGCAAGCTGGATGGGCAAGAGGAAGAGAAAGGGCTCAAGGAGGGAGGCGCGTTATCCATTAGGCCATATAGCGCTCTGTCCCAAGATGTCCCTAACTGGCAAATGGTGTAGTGGCATAACACTTGCTCAGCATGCGGGAGTCCCAGGCTCAATCTCTTATTATTCTTACCTCTCCTTACCAGAGAAATGGTTGGTGGGGAAAGGACAGGGAGAGAAAGAGAGAGCAAAGAAAGCAAGCAAGATTTTGAAGGAAACGTTAAAGGCAAGGAGGATCTTAAAATGATTTTAAAATGTGCCAGAAGGTGCCCTCGCTGTTTGTTTTGGACTTGTTCCGGACCAGGTTTTGTGTTAAGCCCAGAACCTGAAGCTGAGACCGGGTTTGGTGAGTACAACAATTACAAACGCTTGCGCTGGCACTTCCTTGCGCCTACGTCACAAAAACAAGTATAAAGTCTAGGTGTCCAAACAGCCTGACCGCCCCAAATCGATGCTTTATGCGAGGGGTTTCAATCAGCACCCATATATCCAATGCAACAAACAAGGAGCCACAGTCTGCAACCTACCTATGCTACTTTTTAAGGGAACAGCCTCGAAAAACAACTATCATGCCCATAAAAACAGGCAAGCCCGCGTGGCTTGGAGATGCTGGCTTCCTGCACTTCCCTCGCTGCTGCAGCCGTCGTCAAACTCACCGTCCTCAAACTCACTGGTTTTTGTGAGAAGCTGGCATCCACTGGCCTTCCACCAGCTCTTCAGGCCTGCGACATCCAAGGCTTCTGCTCCTGGATCAAGAAACCTCTGGAATAAGCATGCTAATTTGAGACTTCTGTCTGCAAGACTGCGAAGTTCTGCCAGAGCAATTGACTCGTGGACTTCTGCACCATCTCCTGAAGAGGAGGGCGAAACGCCCTTGGCGGACGGGACTTTGGGCGTAACGCCCTTCGTCAAAGATGCAGCCTGGCGCAAATGAGTCCGCACGGTGCCATAGATACCGTCTTTCAAGGAGGGCTGCCCTCTGCAGGCTGACTTGACCCTTGAAAAATGTTGCTCGATGGCAATCTCCTGGCGCCGGGATGAATCCTCTGCAAGCCCAGTGATGGCATGCCCGATGAGTGCCAAGGTGTTGCGGGTGGTAGTCAGTGGCCACCAATGCGCTTCCCACTCTGAGCCCCACAGCCGAGTGCATCGCTCCACCTGCAAAAGGATCAAGAAGTAAGCCAGCCACAGATTGCCTCGCTTTTGGACAATTCTTTCACAAAGCAAAAAAATAGCCAGAGAGCCCCCCTCTACAGAGCACCATGCACAATGTGACTTTGCAATGCACAACATGCTGTGATATGCATGTGCTCCTATCACAATACACTGAATGAAACAAATGCGAAAGCATGCCAAAACCTGACATGTGCACCTGCTCGGTCCTTGCAGCTGTAAGCCCAAGAGGAAATGGTACCACTCATCACCAATGCGACCAAGAAGGCTGTCACCCGAGTTCCGATGCTGTCCCAATGCCCCTTGTAGAAGCGCGGGCACAATCTGTATTGAGATTCTTTGTCATCTTGAGGATCAGCAACAGAAAAAGCCTTTTGGGGCAACCCGCCAACCAAGCTGTTGCTGAGGTCGCAAAATGTCTGGCCCCAGGAAATGGTTCTGGCTCCACTCTGGGCGTGGCATGTAAGCCGCTTCACCACATGGTAGCCACCATTCATTCCTTTGACGTGGTAGGCGCCCCTGAAAATCAGTTTCTGGTAAGGGAAGCAAAAATGCAAGCCCAGTGGCTGCGCCTCACATTCCCGCCAGAATGGCAGGTCAGCATCAGGCTCGACCAGGCCCAATATGGTCGAGTTCAGCAAGCCATTTGAAGTAGCATTGTCGTATGCCATGCCTCCAGCTGGTACTCCCGAGTTTGCTTGAGCTACAGCCAGCTGCACTGCACCTGCAAGTGCGAGAATCTTCTTCCCATTTGACTCATTTGATGTTCCTTTCTCACGAGGTTGTGGTACCATACATATGTCAAAGACACAGCGGTTGCTGATTGAGGAAGTCAAACAAAAAGAGAGGACCAGCGTGGCTGCATCATCGTCCGACAGCTCACTCCAGCACACTTCTTCGGGGTTCAGGTATGATCTATCCTGGTCAAGATGCCAATAGAACATAATAGAACTCACCCGACTAAGAAACAACACCAGCCTTAGCAAAAGGAAATTGAACATCTTACAGATTTGACTTTGAAATAGCTTTGGTGGGGCACTTGCATGGCGGATGCATGTAATACTGCACAAACCAAAACCTAAAACAGCCCAAACCCACAATCCCCTAGCATCCCCTAGCTCAATACATATCGTTGCGAAAGCTACTAAATTTAAGTTGTCAAAGCAAGAACTAATCCCAGGAACAAATCCAGCTATAGGGTTCAACAAAAATCATCAAAACCACATACTGAACTCAAAAAGCGTCTTTCGTTGGATCATTGGACCAGGGCCCACCAATGATGCCATCATTGCACCGTAACCCTATCAGCTCCCAGGTACTCCTGTAAACGGTTTCATCCATCAAGATGACCCCACATTGTGTGCCAAAACAACCCAGCATGCCTAAGCACAGCTGCGCATTCCTCTTCAGAATCTCAGGATCTCGCACAGCACAGAAAAAATCGGGCAACCTTTCATTCTGGAGAGGTACTTGTGGAGGGGCGCGCCATGACACCCCAAACTTGTGGAAGAGATGGCGCACTTCTTTGTGCTTCCCAAGAATGCCCAGCATGTCTACAATGGTCTCTTCTTTAAGGGCCTTGGAAGAACAAAGGCGCTGAAGACCCCTTTCCTTCTTTTCAACCATTGCAAAGAATGCTTGAAACAAGCCGTGTACCACGGCGTCTTCTCTGAGCTTTCCTCTGGCTACAGCGCAGGCCAGGCTCAAATCGCTTTCCCGTACAGCACCACTAGCTACCTGTGAAGCGAACTGGCTGATGAAGGCGGAGTGCACTGTAGCAGCGCTCGCATCGTTGAAATAAAGATGAGTCGGCACCAAAATATGGTCCATAAAATGCTGTAGCTGAACACTGCGACGTAGTTTTGGTACAGAAAGGAACTTCTCATTCACTCGGTGGGACAATGCTTTCAGGTCCAGTTTCAGGAGTTCCTGCATATCCGCAGCAACTCCGCGTGCCAGGTAGCCTCGCTCACTGAGCAAAGCCTCCAACCTCGAGGCTTCTGCAGGGTGATGGAATCGGAGGAAGGCTACACGTGCCATGTCAATTTTGTAAGCCCATTCATCCAGGAGTTGGGGCAAACGCTTCTTGTGAACAGCTGCGTGACATGGATGGCAAAGACCTTCTTGTTCAACCTGGCTGGTGCACTGGGGGCTGCGCGCACAAACATTTCCAGCCACATCTGCTTGAAAGGCCAGCAAATCCAGCAACTGAGGGCTTTCACCCTCAAGAGTTTTGATCTGTGGTTGGCCTGCCTCCATCCAAATTTGAACAGACTGGCAAATGTTGAAAAGGGGGTGGCCAACCGCGTTCAGCATAATGCCACTACAGCGCCCTGCGCTCTTTTTGTAGTCATTGGAAACGAGTGTGTCAACCTCTCCCTGCTGTCTGCTGTGCTTTGCTGACTTCTCGTGGTCCAAGACAAATTTCAAAGAGTGCCGCCGATGGAAACAAATACTCACTTGGCAAATCTTACAAAAGTAGCGTAACTTCTGGTTGCCGGGCTGCTTCTCATAAATCTCTGACCTGTGCTCTTGCAGCCAATCGGCTGTCTCGAGCAAGACCTCTTGGGCACCAGGTCGGCCCCGTTTTCTTTGGGGTGGTGTGTGAGGTACATGGGGTGCAACAGCTGCGTCTGGCTGCTCATGAGAGACCTCCAGGAACAAAGCAAGCTCTCTCACACACAGCGTCGGGAAACATGCTGGGTGGTGGCTAAACAACAATTGCAATTGGAAATGCCGGGGAAAAAGTGGGAAAATGGCTCGCTGCCTTACAATATTCAGAATGACCAATGTGCAAAACAAATAGCAAAGCAAGTAGGTTTGGCAAAAATAACAATTCTCGGTCCTCCATAGACTCCATAGCAATTGCTGGAGTGCTTCTATTGACCGCCGTCTCCCATAGTTGCAAGCATGACCTGCAGGTCAACCAAGAGCACTGCCCGTTGTCTAAAGCCTGAAGAAACTTTCGCCAATGTCCCCTCTCCATGATGTCTTTGTTTGCTTGGTGCAAGCGCTGGAAAGTTTTGTTGTGGTCAATGCCATGGCTCTCTGTTCTCTGACATCTATGCTTCTCACTGGAACTTGGAAGCGTTGCCGCTTTTTTGGGCTTTGGTGTGGCTGCTTCGCCACCACTGTCTGAATCAACTGCTATAGGCGTGCTGCTCCAGGAAGCCATCCATCTCCTCTTCCTGCTGGCTACAGGGTACCAAGTTCGGCAGTTGGAAGTTCTGTTGGCAGGCGCGCACTGTGCCGTACCGGCAGCAGGTGAGTTGTGTGAAAGCTGGTTGTTATCTGAACCGCGGGAATAGCGGCAGTTGCTTGTTGAAGCCTCTGGTTCTGCACTCTCCTGGCAGACTGCCATCATGATTTTCAGCCGCTTGCTGTTTTGGTTTGGTTCCTCTTCTTTGGCCTCCAGGTGTGGAAGTGCTTCAAGATGTAATGCATCCAAAAACACATCCTAATTCCAGCCTTTTTTTCCACCTACACATCTTGCCTGGTGCAGAGCTTCAGAAGCCGCAGCTGATGAAGACCAAGAGCTATGGCATGCTTCACCTTTCACTTGGTCACCATCCCCTGCAATATCCTGCGCCTTCTCCGTCGCAGGTGTGATGCTGGGGGCATGCTCTGCCCTAGTCACGCCTAGCCTGCAGCAGCAGTCTGTGAACAGGACTAAGAACAAAACACGTGCCAAGCAGCTAAAGCCCAGAGATCTATGTTGCCCAAAGGCACAATAAACCAAAACCCATGCATATACATATTTACATAGGTCTTGTGAATATGACGTTGCTTCAGGTCTTTTCACATTGGATCTGCCAACCGGGCACCAGGCACCACACACAGTCACAGGCCAAAGAACTGGCCAGGAGGAGGATTGCTAGGCTCTGGGACAGAACCTTGTGGGCAATGGTCTTCTTCACAGCCTTGGCTGGTAGATGTTGGAACGCAGCCGTGGCAATTAGCGAATAGCTTTATTTTGACACATTTGGGAGGGTTGATCAAAATTAAGGCATCTCAACCACCGATCAATAGCAATTACAATCGCTGCGGAGCAGTGATCGATCGCCGAGTGTTTTTTGGGCATGTGATGTCTCAGGTCGTATTTAATTTCAGACTCGTGCACAGAATCGTGTCTCAATGATTGAACTCCGACTTTGGATTTGAAAAACTTGTTGAGTTCACTCTTGCATATTCTTGCTTATGCAAGTGCTTCAGCCATGATCATGCCCCTTACCATCCCTCACCGAAGGTTCAACAACAAGCCAACACACATATGAAACAACAGCCAATGTGCCCATTTCTCAATTGTGAACCAATCGCCGATCATTCGTGACGCAGCGTTTTGCAATCGCGGGGGCTAAGAAATATGGCTCTTTTCATGATTTTTTGGATTTACGCGCGTTTACGATCGGCCCTCATATGATGACCAATAGCCTCCTGAAGCAGCATTGCTGGCCGCCACACAGGTGTCAGATGCATTCCCAACAGGCTCTGCGTTCTCATACAGAGTCAACTCGAATCGGTCCCCCAGCAGTCGTTTGACCTGTCATCACAACGGTGAAAAAAAATGGCTACCCCACACCAAACATGTTGCACTGGGCCTCATTCTTGGAAATTCGATCAGGAGGCGCTGGCAAGTTAGAGCGTTCTGCGTATTGCTGTGCGCCAAGCAAGGCTCTGAACTGCTTGGGCTTGGCACTTTGCGGGTCCCGTGGCCACACCCAGTAGCCTCAGTCGAGTTGTTGTTGGAGCATGGCATAACACAAAACAAAAGGGCTATAAACACCGACCACCACAGTGCAAAGGAGGAGCAATCAATCTCACCACTACTTTCTCCAGACATGCGCAGCCTGTATGTGCATCGCCAGCCGATGGAGCTCATGCTGCCCAGGACAAAAAGGAGGTGCCGGGATTCACATTCTATGTGGGAATAATATTCACAAATATTAACCTACTCGACCCCCACGCATTGAATGGCTTTTGGATGAAAATAACTGCTCTTTACCTCTTCATTTCTGGATGCCTCGCTTGCTCTGCACTCCCCTACAGAGCTGCATCATTGAACCAAAAAAGCAAATTGCACCAAAAACGTATCAAAACTGTCATACTAGTAGATCAACCAAGAACTTTCTGCAAGATGGCAATGGGCATGGCCCCAGTCCTCCCATACTCAGCTGGTCGTGCGTCTGCGCATCACCCTGGAGCCGCTTCGACTCCTTTGTTTACCACTCACATCCTATGACCGTATCTGAACCTTCTTGTCAAAAACTTCTTTGGGCATCACAAGAAGCCAAAACAGCATCCGGAGGCCTGCCCCATCTCCAGCACTTGGGGGGGGCACAGACCTCTCGCCTAAGTCACAAAAGAACTTTGAGCATACATCTGCACTGCTGGTTTCATTGTTAAACGCAACATAACTAACACAACTGTCCCAACTGTCCCATGTCTTCTAGTTGCATACAGCCATTTCAAGCCCCTACAGTGAACATCCACCAGCCTCTTCTAGCAGGGGCAGCCAGCCTTGTCCATTCCTCAGACCCTACTTTTTCTGGCAGGTGCGAAAGGCCTGGCTCTTCAAAAAACCTGTAACCAGCTGCAAGACGCTGGTCAGATGACTGTCAAAAAACAGGGATAGCGCTGGGCAGTGTGGCTGATCTGCCTCACATGAGGTCCAGCTCTAAGTCATTGAGCTCAGCGCTCATTTCATTAAGGTAGTGCTGCTGAGCCTGGATCTGCTCCTTCAGCTGCTTGACCCGGGCTCGCTTCTCCTGAGTTTGCGCCTCATTCATCAAATCATCCAGGCGGCGCTTGGGTGTGCCACCTGCGATGGTCGAAGGTTTTGCGACAATCTTGGCTGTAACAGCCCTCCTCTGTGCCACCCGCCAGAGGCCATTGAGAAGCGAAACCCTGTTTGAAGCTTCGAGGCCAAGAACATGAAAAGCCGCCGGCTGTCGAATTGGAGCTAATCGAAGTCCTGGAATCTCGCACAAAAGTTCAGCCAAGGAGACCTGCAGTTGGATCATCTGGACCTCCTCAATGCTCATTCTGGTGAAAAACCAACAGCACAACCCTGCGACGACAGGGTCCTGGAACGCACAAGCATGCCAGCTGGCTGTAGCAGCCCTGGGAGCATTCTTGCAAATGTAGTTCTCAAGGCCAGCTTGAAGGTGGTTGAAGGGGAAGTCATTCTCTATGAGCGAAGGAATTTCCATGGTCGGCTCCACGGGCAAATAAAGGGTCAGGTCCGCATCTGTGGCCGAATTGGATGCATTGGCCTGAGTGGCCCGAGGAGCAATCTCTGCTGACAGTGACTGCTTGCTCATCTCCACGGTGGAGAACAGCTGTGTCAAAGAGCACCCGACATCAGAAGCATCATCCCTCATATTCCAAGATAGTTGGGGCGTAATGGCACCATCCTTCACAGCGATCTTGCCAGCCGCAAGCCAAGACTGGAAAACATCTTGTTTGCAGCCACTGCACGCCAGTACCACATACTCTCGTGTCAAATCAAGCTGCTGCTTTGCTTTGGCAAAAACACGGTCAGCGTCTGAAAGGGTGTATCCCAGCTGGCGGGCATCTTGTTTGCACAGAGCCTCAGCCAGCCACCCTAAAACCCTCTCCACATAAAATGACACAATCATCCACATTCAAATTCTTCTACCACCACTGATGACACCACAGCAAACCACAAACAGTTTCGCGCACATTGAAGGACCCTTTCTTCAGAGCACCACAAAGGATTGAAAACATCTAACAGCCCTCACAGCAGACTGTATGGGGGTATAAAAGTGGAAAAAAGCACGCTGCTCTACTTGGAACTTCGAAGGCGTGCCACACTGGATTGACACACCAGGCAGCAGCAATGGCCAGGACAATGTTCTGGTAGAGCGGCCGTGCAGGGAGTTGGCCAGACAGAGACAATGATTTGTCAAAGTCCTCCAGGCCAACTGCCATGAAGAGGGGCTTGCTCTCCATGCTTGTTGTTCCGCTGTACCAGCTGAGGGCTTGGAAGGCTGCGTGCTGCCGGCGTTCGAAATCTTTTGCGCTGAACTGCACTTTCACAACGCGGGCCAAATGCCAGGCGGCAAACATGTATATTCACATACATCAAAAAAATCAAAGAAAAATTCATTCAGGCTGGCACTGACCCATGTGTGAGCAGGATGTTGTGAATGAGATCAAAACATCAGTACAATGCTTATGCCATCCTATGCCGCCCATGTTGCTGACAACTTCACAAAACTTGGTGTCAAAGTCTTCCTTCCCTGTCAGCTTCACTGAGAATCCGCACTGGCCTCCCCATTTGTCACCGCTCTGGGTGAGTGAAAGACCCCTCGCCTGAGTCGCAAAAACTCTTTGGCTCTAAAGCTGTGGTGCTGGAACATGAACAAGGCTTCCCATCCACTAAATGCTTTAATACCTTGCAAACCGCACTGTAGGCTGCTGTGAAATGAGCTGAGGGAAATAGGATGAAATAGGGGATTCAGGCAGGTGAGCTTTCTTGATAGCCTACACATCCCGATCAAGCTGTCACTTGCTTCCAGATATCTTTTGGTCACGTCAATATCTGCGTTGGCTCCCCACAACGCAAATGTCACTGCATCACATTTGGACGCCTTGTGCATCACTGCACTCAATGCCCGACTACAATCTGTGCTTCCCATGCAACCGAAAGTTTGTTCAAGACACGGCCTACTTCACTGTACCATTTTTAACAGATTTTGCCAACCAAATCAAAGAACAGACTGGGAAGACACACTTGTTGAAAGTTCGCAGACCCTTCACTTTTCAAGCAAAACAAATGGTCCAGCTCACTAGCCGCTTTCATCTTCGCTGAGCAGCTGCACCAGCCGCTGAGCACAGCTGCTAGGCCTGCGAAGTGTTTGTAGTTCTATGCTACAAGACGCCTCTGGTGTCAAGAAGGGCTGCCACAGCTTCCTTTGCAAAATCCACTGGGTACTCCTGGGCTTGGCGAGTCCGGAACCCGCTGTGTCCCTGGTTCAAGCCTGTCAGGTGCTGATGCGGGCACGAAGTAAACTTGCAAAGAGCTGGCCGCCCTTTCCCCTGCCGCTTGGGAACGCACTTCTTGGAAGCAAAGTGGGCACGGACTGCATGCCGGTTGACATGTTGCATCTCCAACCGGGTAGGTTTTTGGCTCCGCGAGCCCCAAGCACACATCGTAACATCAATGGAAACCCAAGAGGAATCATCGACCTCCTGCCCATCTTTCACTATCATGGCACACGAAAATGCAACAGTTAGGCTTAACATCTATTCTCATGCGTTTTCACTCGGTCCAACGCGTATTTTCTGCATCAAGCTTTGCCCCGCAACTCCCATGGTCTCACTCCGTGCAAAAAAACATCATTGGCCGGAGTCCAAATATGTCAAAACATTGAAACAATCAACACGGTACATCGCACCCGCAGTAGCACGCAAAGTCCTCCCTCATCTCAGGAACCGACCACCCAAAGGATCTGGTAGGATGCTCGAAGCCATAGGGCGTGCGGTGCTTCACACAGGCTTTGCGCACACGCAATGCTGAAGAATAACAAGCATTGCCAATGCGGATGGCACTACGCTCCTGCAGGGGCCACTTGAAGAGGGTTATGCACAGATTGGTGGAAATGGCAAGGCAACTATTTGCACAGAGGTATCAGCAAGCTCCTTGGGGGTGATGTTTGGCAGCTTCGCAATACCCCAAGGTTCTGCCCGAGAGCGTAACGCCCTAGGCCAACCGGCACGGCGATTGCCCTTTCGTTTGCCCCTTCTCGCTGTAGAGAAAGAGTTGCATGGAGGGGCCAGCCACACTGCTCGCCTTGCTTTCATGAACATGTGCACACTGAGGAAAACATCGCACCATATTGCACCCAAAATTACTTTACTTCGAAATCCCCCACCCTCAAACAATGAGCAGCAGACCAATCGGAGAGATCACTTTGGTGAGTGTACTGTGGAAGAACTACTTTGGGTTTTTTAGGCATCACTTCGGGGAGCGTGCTATGAAAGAGCTACTTTGCGCGTACTGAAGTCCCAGGTTCTTAAAATCTAGCCACCCCACAGTACTACGTGTGGGGAAAAAACATGTTGCTTTTGATGGCCGTGTCACACGCATCCTCTGGCAATGTAAGACTCCAACTTGCTGAGAATGGACTCGTCTGTCAAGTCCCAGCCCTCATTGATGTCAAGCGAGAGACTTGGGAATCCCAAGCTCTCCGCGGCTGCGCCAATTCGGCCGCTTCCACAAAACAAGTCTAAAATAATTCCGTGAAGAGACCCTTCACTCTTCAAGGAAAACAAATGGTCCAGCTCACTGGCCGCTTTCATCTTCTCTGAGCAGGCTGTACCAGCCGCTGAGCAGGCTGTAACAGCTGCTGGTCTGGCGAGCAAGCTGCTTGCACCCGTTGGCTGCATGCCACAGTCCTGCGTAAATGCTGCTTTTTCTTGACGAGTCGTTGAGGCCTTGGCAACCTGGGTCTTTTGTATCGGATGCTTGGCTGAAGTAGCCACGAGCCCCCACTTGGACGCCGAAACCATGGTTGCAACACCGAGGGCGCACCGAGGCTCGCGCAAAAAAAACTTGGACCTGCTTTGCTACAAAGACAACAGAGCAATAAAAGAACTATAACCTAACATCCTAACAATTTTGATGTGGACACCTGACAATCGAATGTCTCAATGTGGGTTCCATGACGCATCGACACCTTCGAAAAGCAACATAAAACCAACTACTGTTACCTGCGTCAGTTGCTCTTTTTACATCTCTCTGCCATCTCTGCGCATAATACATGCAACTGGCAGTTGCCGCGGTTGCTCAGGTACCTGCAACAAGTTGCTGCAAAGCAGGCTGCTCCACTTCCGAAGCAAACGGCAAAGCTGTGATCCAGCGCGCTTGAAAGGGAGCCATCCTGCGCCCTGTCCAGCCAATGGTTGCGTGCCACCTAGCAACCAAACTATCGGTGTCCCCAACAGGGCTGAGAGAGATGGCAACGCTTAGCAAGGCCTCCACATGTGGTGGCAAAGGTCGTCGGATCGCCGCGAACTTGTCAACGACCGAGTGGGCCACACTGAGGACACCGTGTGCATTCCCCGTGCCCAGCGACGATGACAAGCAGGGGAACTGAGTTTCAAGCGCGGAGTGCCAAGCAGCAAAGTCAAGGGGGCCGGGCGCCAGTCCCTTCGAAGCCGTATCGGCTGTTCTCGAAGCAGTATCGACTGTTGCAGAAGCTCCCACAACGTCACGTTGGACCTCCTTTTCAGAAGGTTTGTTTTGAGAGGCCTGCTTCAGATGCGCTCCCCGCAGTGATGGGCGGCATCCTTTGCAATAGTTATTGGGCGGCCTCCTGAAGGTGCATTTTGCACAACCTTCGCTTCGGCATGACCAGCCCCCCATCGTGCCCGGCGCCCAAAATGGCAAGAAGGCAAAAACAACTGCGAAATCCAGCGAGCCATGTGAGAACCCAAAACTGATCGACACAAAAACACAGCTACATGGCAGCAACGCACCAATGTCGTGGAATCAAACACCTTACGCTATGCAACTTGATTACTTTGCAACTTTTTAAGCCAACCGGCTTTGATTCGAAACCCGAGAGTCACACCATGCCAATTCCAACATAATATTTCAATCAAGAAGAAAACGCAAGAAAGCACTTACCCGTCGCACCTGGTGGTGAACGCAATTCACTGATCCAAAATCCTTGCAGGCTTGGGGACGAGGCTTGGGGACAAACTGAGGGAACTCACAAAGACCCAACTGAGCAGAGACAGTAATAGCCCCGATGATTTCCGCGTTTCCCATTCGGCTCAATGATGACAACACACAAATGCATTAGCCGCATCTATCACATCAGTGTCATCCCTGGAAGCACCACTCATTGCGGAGAACTCTTTTTTTAACGCGGACGATTCCAGGCCTGGCAATTGTTGAGGAGGTGCGAACACTAGTCATTTGGCTGTTAAAGACAAGTTATAGACATGTTATAGACCCTGAATAGACCTTGAAAGGTGCTTCCACTTGCAACATACCTTGTTCTCATTTCACCCCTCAAACAAGTCTGCCGGCCCAGCAGCCATCCAATCGATCCAGTGGCTGTTCCGTCCGGAATCAACACGCCTCTGCACAGCCTGTCTGCAAAATCTAACAAGTTCATGTCAAGCTGTGCTACTCATGGGCGGGCGCTCTTCTTAGCCGTGGCCAGGTCAGTCAACATCATCAGGGCGAACCGGGTGAGGGCCTGCTTCTTCTGTTCGAGCATTCTTCTCCGGAGGCCCAGAGGCATCCCCCTGTGACTTACGCTTCTTTGGAGGTGGCGGCGGGGCAGCAAAAGTTACCGGAGTTTGCAAAGGAGCTTTCGCCACCGCAATGTACCGTACCGGTACGAAGACTGGAGGGTTGGACGCAGTCACGATAGCCATTTCCCAGCAAAATGCAACATTCCTTGGAGCCACCAGCCATTCCTCACCCCAAGCAGGACGGCCCATCGGAGCAGTGATCTGGTCCCCAGAAGTGCCATGCTCCGCACTGGCTGCATGCACCAGAACATATTTCGGACCTTGGTGAGCGACCTGCCAGCAGCTTCATCCAGTCGCAAAAAAACTGTGCTATGCTTTGCTGACCATGAACAGAGCAGGTGTGAACAGAAACAAAGCACTTGACCAAAGACCAATCCAACTATCATCATCTATCATCTATTTCGGGGCGTGTGTCAGTGCGGGCCTCCAGGACGGTTTGCCCCTTTTTGTTTTGCCGTTCCGCCACGTTGTGACCAAAGATCTTGACCTCCAAGGGCTCAGTCTGTGACTGCACAACGTCGACCATTTTCACAAGGTTGCCTTCGTAGTAAATCTGCTGTGTTTGGGCAAGCCGATACACTAAACAGCCATGAAGTCCTGGCTCAGTAAGGCCAGGTGCTTCTGGTAAAAAAGATTCTTGCCCCAGCTCAGACGTGAAGTCCCACAACACGGCCCCACGTGGGAATTCCACCTGCTGCTCTGGATCAGAGCTGACCCAACGGTAGCCGAAAGCATCGATCTCCAAATGGCAGCCTTTTGCTTCTGAGCAGATCGTTTTGTGCTCGTCCATCTCCACCTTGCACCCAGTAGGAGCCTGGCAGATCATTGTCAACTGAGTTGTGTGCTTGTTGCTCTGTGGTTCTCTGTCATTGAGTTGAGAGTGCCAAAACGAAAAGATGCACTTTGGCTTGATCACTTCGCTATAGTACAGGGCTTGACAAAAATGGAACCTAAAAATGGCTCTGCCTGTGCCGGGCTCTTGCCAGCCTCCGGCACATGCGGCACCATTGCGTCGGCGGCCTCTGGCGCATCCAGCACCGCCTCAAAAGGGCCATGGGTAAGAAAGTGAGCGCATGTAAACACAAAGCTATGTAATTTGAGGTGACAAACTGCGTTGCTGCCAGTTTGCTTGCTGTTGCTCCACCTCTTTGGCCTCGGCTTCCTCGGCTTTGAGTGCATATGACATGGGGACACAAAACCAAATGATTTGATTGACGCATTGTGTTTCAGCCAGTTGCTCGCAGTTGCTCCTCTGCCTCTTTGGCTGCTGCTTCCTGAAATTCAAAGGAACATTGGCACTTAGCATTGTGTGACCCCTAGCACCCCCAAAAAATCACATGTCAAGCTGGTGAACGCGGATTGCCTGCAACATGCTAGGATATCAACTCTGGATTCTATATACTAGAGAGTCTAATATTGGTCGGTTGCCCAAGTATTCTGATTCTGTAGAGAGTCTTCGCATTTTGTAGAGTTGTTCCACTGTTCGAATTCCGGAGATAAAACCCCACTTCCAACACAAAGAGCACAATCGCTGGAACCTGTCGGCAAAGCCAAGGATGGGCCCCAAAAAAATATCTCAACCAAAGAGCTATCTGGTGCAAAGAAATTGCCAGCTCTCCACTGAAAGGGCCAAAGTCAGCTTGGGCAACCAAACTGATGACCGGCGCCTTGTAGGGCCTGGAATTGCAAAGTTCCAATGCTATGGATTATTCAGCTGTGTTTGGAAGTGACAAGACTGCGGCAACACGTTAAGGCAGACGCACACATGACCCGGTCAAGCCTGCATTCTACCTCGACCGCCAGGACATTCAAGGGCAACCTCATCTCCTTCTCGGCTTCCTGGACAGACTGATCCTCGACAATGTGGATGAGCCCCCAAGGTTCCTCCCGTGAAAATGCAACGCTGGACTGCCAACGCGTCTTGGATTCCTCGGATCCCTTCTTCGTCTTCACCTGCACCTGCCAAACAGCAGCTGTAGCAGCGTCCACCGAGGGCTTGCCTCGCTTCCAGGACTGCGAAGTTGTTCGCAACACCGTCTCTCCTCGCTTGAATTTACGAGCAGGATGCAGTGCCGAAACACCTCCCAACATCAGACTCGGCACCACAGCCACTCCGGTCATCAAACAGTGTTGGCCCCATTCCAGCGCCACCGGCCCCGAACCAAACCACCTGTCTTCAGCAGCGCACACCGCTGGTGGAGGGGATGCTTCTGTGACGGAAATCAGAACAACCTTGGTTGTACCAACCCTTGGCTTGACAGCTGGAGCAGGCATGGCAGACAGGACTTGAACAGCGTTTGAGAAGGCGTCATCTTCCGGCCACTGAGCAAGAAAAAAGCCAGCGCCTGACAGCGTCCACTAAGCGAAACACAACGTGATGTAGTATAGTATATTAATTCATTTCAAAAAGAAACGAGCACTCACCTACAAGGGTTCGAAAAACGTGACATGGACACACGATTGTGATATGATTCCGATACGGTGTTGTTCAGTCCAAAGTTGAAGAAAGAATCTACTCTCTGCTTCCTCATCTACTTCCTGCTCTGCCGGCCTCTGAGCACACGCTCGCAGTCTTGCAACTTGCTCATGACCTCTTCATCCTCAGCCCCACCTTCTCGACGCTTCAAGGAAGCCAGCTCTTGGATTTGGCCCTCCAGCCACTGACTCTTGGCGGGTTGGTAAGCCAGCGACATTCCCAGCCAATGACCTCCTGCCTCTGCCGCCCATCCCAAAAGAGAATGGTGCGGCTCGATTTCGGCAAGAACTTCATTTTGCGCCGGTGTACCACCGATGGAACCAATCAGCGATTTCAAAAACTGGATTGAGCAACAGGGTTCCCATAACTTGTGGCCATTGGTGCCTTTGGGTCCCTCCGCTGCAATGGCACCAGTCACATCCTCGAGCCATCCAGTCTTATAGGCCACCGAAGCTGCGACCCTGCAGGAGCATTGGAGGATATTTCAAAACAGAACATCACAATGCCAGGAGATGCCAGGAGCATTGGAGGATATTTCAAAACAGAACATCACAATGCAAGGAGCATAGAGGATATTTCAAAACAGACCTTTCAATGAAATGATAATGCAATCTTCTGAAGGGTGGGCGGTGGGCCTCTTGGAGCTGGAAAAAAACGCATGTGCAAGTCTAAGAACGATTAGAAAGAAAATCCGTTTTGGTCATGCGGTGTGCGTGCCTCCCCCTCATGGACGCGGTGTCGCCCTCTCGAGCATGGCAGACCAAGCAGTGGCGAACACCTGAATCTTGTCGCCAAAAAATGCGCTTGAAAGCAAATCCGTCATTCCACAGCGCGTGCTCAATCTCAATCCCTTGTGAGCAGTCCTCAGGCATGAGGACCAGGGCGACTGCGTCTGCTGTCTTGCGCGCAGCTTTCACCAGCGCCAGCGCACCGCTAGTCACAGAGACCGGAGCTGTGTGACCACAAACCATCAAGGTCGGTTTGAGGCTGCCCATTGGAGGAATGTCTGGGGCGGATGGAGACGCACGGCGCAAGCACCAAGTTTCACCTGCAATCTGTTTCTCGTCCTGGCGAAAGTAGGGCGAAAATAGCGATTAAAGAAACAAAAAGACAGTGTCTCCTAAGCTTAAAAAAAAATTGGTTTATTATTGTTTATTTTGTGTTTACTGCCTTGTTGGGAAACTCTGGAAACTTGACCAGTGAAGCTGTGCACCCTTGCCTGCGCGATCCTCTCGCGACTGGTTTGTATATGCATTCTGGCAGTGTCCAAAGCCCCTCTGGCCGTTTCGGCCGCATCTTTGTGGAAAACGGACAAGGAAGCCGAAAATGCTTGCAAAGATGCCGCGATCTTTTCCTCCTGGGAGAAGGTGGTCTGCTTCAATGACTCCAACGCGGCAGCCTTCTTCTGGAGTTCCTCCAACTTCTGTTGCTGCAGCTCACTGGCACGACGGCGCTGTAGGATCTGCAGCAACACCGGCCATGTCACTGGCGCTTGTGGATCAAATGCCAAATGGCCCTCTCCATCCGGAGCAACTGCACCTGTCACGGCCAGAACAGTGTCCAGGTCACCGCTTGCAAATGCGCCATCCAGCAACGACACCTCCTCTGATGTCAGGTCAAAGTGCCGCACCACTTGTGGTCGAGCCATGGCGAAGCTCCTCGCCGCCTGTCGGAAGCCGTCCTTCTGTTTCTCAGTCAAGGTGAGCGACAGCCCCGCAACCACTTGCCCAAATGTAGCAGCCCTACCAGCTTTGCTCAACAAGTTCCGCTCGAGCACAGTCAGCAGGCCTGGGCATGAGGCTTACAGGCCCCATCCAAAATGACCACCATGATATTGATGACTGGATACGACTGGATACGACTTTATATTTGCATATATTTGCACACAAGCGACCAAAAAATGAGGCGAAGCTGATGCGAAGTAAGGGGTGACATTGCTGTTTTCTGGTTTCTGCACGCTTGACTTACAACCAAACCTTCCGCATTCTTCCACGGCCTGAAGCCTCCAGAGGTGTTCAAGACATTATGTCACAATGTCCCTTTTCTGCTAAGTGACTTCACCGGGAAAAAACGAAACTCAAATGGCTTCCGAGAAAAATGTTTGAGGCAAGCGCGTCTGAAAAAGTAGTACTGCTCGTCATGCGTCATACACACATCACTTCCTTTCATTCTCGTTTGCCGGTAGTTCGGTTGGGCCAACCATTTGGCACTCCGAAAAAATGATATTGGCACGGCGTCCTGGCCGTTTGTCCATTCGTCCTGCAGCCCACACACACATGCATGTGATTCATTTGATCGAAACAAACACGAGAAGCAGCTCTCTTCCATAAAACATGTGGTGTGGGTTTGCCAGAGTCCTGCCAGTCCCGAAGTAACGCCATGGTCTTGGGGCTGACCCTCTCGCAGACTGTCCACAGCAGCTTGTACTGCAAAGTCTTCTGAGCCATGGGGTTCAGCTCCTGCATCTTTTCCTGGAACTCCTGGCAGATGCGTGTGCATCAGGATGCCTTCTGGTGGGCAGTTACCTGAGGAGATCTGATGAGGTGCAGTTATGCCCTTTTTTTAAGAACGTGGTAAAATGGCAAGAATTATCGGTCCTCCAGCTTCATTTTGTTGCCGTTCAACATGCAACATACTGTAACATACGACCAGGCCACAGTATTCTGCGAGCGCTGAATGGTGCCCGCCAAGCCTCTCACAGAGGCCTGCCCCAGGGTCTTGATGGTGGCATCCACAAAGCCCGGAACTGCCTTGGCCATTGCAAGGGCCCACTCCGGCGGCGTAACGCCGCGCTCTTGACAAAATCGGAAGAGGCAATGCAATGTAAAGCATCTCTGGTGTCCGTGCACAAAGCACAAAGAGAAGGCTTCGTCAGGATTCTGTCCTTCAGGCACCCAGAAATGCATGCGGCAGCCGTCGTGCCACCTCTGCTCCTCAAGGTACAATTGCACTGTATTGAAATGGAAGCCTCTAGTGAAAACACCCGATGCGGTGGCAGCCCCCCTTTTCGAGCCAAGAAGCTTCCAAAAGGTGCTCCAGCTTCGAGAGAACCGTGTGCTTGGAGACATGGCGCCAGCCTACTTCTGAAGTGGCATCTGCGGAAATCTGCCAGAGACCGTACCGGTCGCCGTGACCAGTGTAGTCTGGCATTCCAGACAGAGAACGAAGATATTGACCAAAACTCTCCCTTTCCTTGGGTGTCATCTCCAGCGAAGTGTGCTGCAGCCATGCTTTCAGATTCAGCAAGTCCAATGTAGCTGGATCCGGGATTGCGAGCGCCATTAGCACAAAATAAATGTCACACAACTAATGTCGAATGTTGCGAGCAGAAAGTTGCTCCAGGTGGTCACTCTTTGAAGCACACCATGGACCCAAGCACAATGAGAAACAGAAGGTAGATCCAAAAAAGGTTGTATTCAATAATATATTTTGGCTCCACTCTGATTTAGTCTCCAAGCTGTTACTTTCTAGTCTCCAAGATAATCTGCAGCTGCCAGGTGAAGTAGGCTTTAAACTTTGCAGAACGAAGCAAACGAAAGCACACTGTCTTTAAATGGGGCTCCTCAGCCGACAATCATCGCACCCATGAGCTGCCACGGCTGACCTGCGCAGCACTGTGGTAGCGTCGAAAAGAACAAAGTTTGTACACAATGGTGCCAGGAAGGGTGAGGCATCGTAAACCACACCACTATGGTATACAAGAAAACGTATCGCATACAAGACACCTCTTCGCATCTCATCGCATTATACCACAAGCCAGATCGTATATCTGAAGGGCTTCGATTTAATCTACTATATCCTCCCGATACCGAGAAAATCGTCATGTGGCAAAAACAACAATTGCATACCACAAGGCTTTCGCATGTCACAGCAAGAATCGCATACCTAAAGATAGGGTTCACATAATTACCACGAGAAAAACGTGCCAGATTGTCTTGTACTTCCAGGAATGTGAAAACCTCCGGACCATGGGGAACTTCCCGCTAGAATTGCTTAGGCGCGCTGCGCCTAAGCGATTCTGAAGCATGAAAAGCGTTTCTGGTATGGCCAGGAGAGATGAGCGTTGCCCCGGACCTGCGAGAATTGCTTAGGCGCGCTGCGCCTAAGCGATTCTCACAAGCTTGCTCCCGACATCTCCCGACCCTGGCTTCTTACCATCAAGAGCAACAAAGACAAAGGTAAGAAGCCAGGGTCCGGAGCAAGCCTGTGAGAATCGAGCCAGCCTGTGAGATCCTGTGAGAATCGCTTAGGCGCAGCGCGCCTAAGCAATTCTCGCAGGTCCGGGGCAATGCTGATCTCTCCTGCCCATACCAGAAACGCTTTTCATGCCTTAGAATCGCTTAGGCGCAGCGCGCCTAAGCAATTCTAGCGGGAAGTTCCCCATGGTCCGGAAATTTTCACATTCCCTCTCTCATCCCGCACACTTTTCTTGGTCCACGCCGCTCAGTGCAGACACACGTCTCAACTTGCCAGGCCGCACCGGCCGTGCCATTGCTGCCCTGGCCGCAGCCAACCTGTTGCGAAGTAGGCCAGGTGGAAGCCGCTTCGAGTATTCAAGCAATTGCCTCCATGTCGCGTCGTCTAATGACCTATGGTCTTGCAGGGCGCCATTGACTTGACAAACCAGAACATTGAGCAGGAGCTCGTTTTCCAAAACAGGCGCCGGACACTGTGGGTGAGCCCGTACTTCACGTGGCGATGCGAAGGGTACGTCAGACCTGCCATGGGCATAGACACTCGCTTCTTGCTCATGCTGGCTTGAACGCTCCGTCTAATAAGTTAATAAGTTAAAAATAAGCCCAAGTAAAATCCCCAACAGGGCGAAACATCAGAGGGGCCCTGGACACGCAGCTACGTCTGCATCGGTGAATCAGGCGCCACAACCACGCGCCGGAGCCTTCAGGATGATTTTTCTTGAGCTGTGACAAATGCATCTGGCTACTACCCGGAACCTTCCAAGCCATGCGGGAACCACGAACAGCACCACGCACGGGAGCCTCCTCCTCATGCAGAGGTCTTCCAGAACCTCCTCCGCAACCTGTTCCAGGGCCTCCTCCAGAACCTGCTCTGGAAGGAACCTTCTTGCGGATCCCCCAGAACCTGCTCCGGTATATACTTGGTGCCGAACCTTCTCCGGAACCTCGTCCAGAACCTACTCCGGAACCTTCCCCGAACCTCCTCCGCAACCTGCTCTGGAACCTGCTCCGGAACCATTCCGGAACCTTCTCCGGAACCTGCTCCGGAACCTTCTACCTCCTCCGGAACCTCCTCCGGAACCTGCTCGGCGACCTACTCCGGAACCTTGTGCAGAACCTGCTCCAGAGCTTGCTCCGGAACCGACTCCGTAACCCCTCTGGAACCTTCTCCAGTACCTCCGGAACCTCCTCCCGAGCCTGCTCCGGTATCTTCTCCGGAACCTTCTCCAGAACCTGCTCTGGAACCTGCTCCGGAACCTTCTCCGGAGCCTGCTCCGAATCTGCTCCGAAGCCTTTATTACTACGGCAGAAGACCCCTAGCTTCGCTGTTGGGGAAAATCGCCAAATGTCGCCAAGCTACCGCTTCCATTGCGCTGGTCCCAGGTCCTCAAAATAATCTGACCGAACCGGTCGCAGTGAGAGGTGATGAACAGCTGATCTGGCCAACCAGCCGCTATTGTACCTCGCTCACAAGCTCAGAGAGAGAGAGAGAGTGCATTGGAGAAGAACGGCGCAACTACTTTGTTGGGGTCAGAAAAGGTGGAAAACACAAGGAAACGTATTCGATGGCTCGCAGTCAGATGCTCCCCACAAGCTGGCAGGTGCAGTGAACGCAAATATGCACCGATAGCGGCAATGTCTGGCTGTCGGTCACCTGACAATAGGCCCTGGGTCAAGTGACCGAGGGCCTCTTGGGTCCATTGCTCCAACGCGGCAGGTTCGGAGAGCAGTGCAGCAACCCCGTGCGGAAGATGCCTGGCATTGGAACGCACCCGCATCTGTTGCTGCAAATTTTGCCGCTCTTCCTTATCAAGCTGAAAACCTGCACAGCCCTTGCATGCATGTATGCATCATGCATGCGACAACGCAAATCTAGACACGCCACATACGCAAAGTGCCTGATTTGGGGCCCACCTATTTGCTCAAACTCAAATAAGTTCTTCATCTTTTCCGACCTTTTCAGTACATCTTGTAGATCCAAGAAGCCTCCGGCAGCTCCTCCCATGCTTTCACTGCAGCCTGCAGGGCCACCATGCAAAGCATCTTCGGCGACAATGTGGCCGTATCGGCCGCTGCTGCTTCACCAGTAGCCGCATCGGCTCTTGCGATGGCTTCGGCAAAGGCAAGGCGAGCGCAGGGGGCCTTCAGCAGAAGCCAAATGAAGAAAAGCTGGACGGCATTCTGGCTGCCGAGCCATGAAAGATCCATGAGCTGCATGTCTTCAGGAACTGTCCATAACTGAAACAGATCGCCAAATCTGACCCAACAGTCCACATCTACATCGTGGATGGGAGGAGGTGTCAGCCATTTCCATGGGCACGGTCGTCGGGATGGTCCCGACATGACAAAATTGATTGCTGTGGTGTGGCCTGCATGAATATGCATGGGAACATGTTATGAGCAAAATACCAAATCTTTGAATGTGAAGAAATCCTCTGAAAGACACCTTGATGCGACAGAATGTGGGCAAAGATGGGCAAAGTCAACAGTTGCTTGCCACTAGGAATTTCTTCAACCAAAATTTGATGCCCAAAAGGTGGATGCTCAGAAACTGATATCGCGGAGGTCAAATTCCCGACCTTTGCGTCTTCGGATGTCTTCGGTCATGCACTGTTGGCCTAGCCAGAGGCCCAGCTGTCAAGTTCTAAAAAGCATGAGCATTCTCAATGCCAGAGGACCACCCGGCCTGTGAAGGTTCAAAAATGTGCTCGCGTAGACAAACCTGTGATCTGACATGATCTGACTGCACACCCGTTTATCCAACCAGAGCATGGAGAAACTGACCAAAGGTCTGGCTTTTTCTTGAACTTGCAAATGTCAGCTTGAAAAATGTGCTTGCTAAGAGTATGGTAAGGACGTGCCGGGAACCTAGAGCAACATTTCTCTGAGCTGGAAAGTTCAAACCAAAATGCCACCGGCCTTTTAGAGAACTGTCCTTCTAACCCCGGCGCTTCCTATTTCCAAGGCGAGCAAGATATTCACATATATTGACCCAAACTCTGACTTGACCACATCTCCTGCAAACCTCGTCTCCTGCAAGGCCACAAGTGAAGGACACCACCTGCCCTGTCAACCTGACATGTTGCACAAGATGACATGTCAGTTTGAAAATCCGCTCGCACAGCAGGTTTTTATGCCAAGAGTATGTAGGGATGTACCTGGAACTTAGTGGAGACGAGCTGCAGTTTGGCACAAAAATGCCACCCCGCCTTTGCAGGTTGCGATGAGGAGCGGGCTGCGATTCATTCGCAACCTGCGATCTGTCCTATCATGAGCGTCTTCGCCAATGCCCCAAGAATTCTCCAAAATTTGATGGCAGGTTTTTCAAGCAACTGAGTAAGCAATTTGGCACAAAAATGTCACCCCGCCTTTTGCAGGTTGCGACTCATTCGCAACCTGTGAGGAGCAGGTTGCGACTCATTCGCAACCTGTGATCTGTCCTATCATGAGCGTCTTCGCCAATGCCCCAAGAATTCTCCAAAATTTGATGGCAGGTTTTTTAAGCAACTGAGTAAGCAATTTGGCACAAAAATGCCACCCCGCCTTTTGCAGGTTGCGACTCATTCGCAACCTGTGAGGAGCAGGTTGCAACTGGTTGCGACTCATTCGCAACCTGTGATCTGTCCTATCATGAGCGTCTTCGCCAATGCCCCAAGAATTCTCCAAAATAAGTTCTAAAAAGCAAGAGCATTCTCAATGCCCGACACCACCCGGCCTGTGAAGGTTCAAAAATGTGCTCGCGCAGACAAGCCTGTGATCTGACTAGGTGTCCTGGACCAGAATCACAGTGTGTTCGCGTTCGCGTATGACCCGGCTCGCTTGTCCGCTGTCGCAGAAAACATCAAAAAACGCTCCTGCGGGGTGCTGCACCACCGAGTCCTCCTTGGCCCCCTTGGACCACTTCTGGAAGGCCTGGGCACTGGTGACCCAGGGGAACTTCGGAGAAGTTCCACGCGACATTCTTATAAGGGGTGCCAATTGGTGTCGATTGACCACCAGTTGGGGCCCCATAAACCACCCCTTTCAGAGGTGATAGGGTCACTATAGGTGGATTCTCGAGAGATCTTGGGAGCAGTATTTGGTCGCGAGCTCCATGAAGCTTCGAAAGTTGGTGCAGCAAAAGGACTCTATAAAAACATCGTGAAACCTAACATGGTGCTGTGCTAGATCTTTGTTTTGCAACCATCAAAAAAAACGAGTGACCGACTTACATTACCTGTCACCACCAGAACATTGGTATACCATGATGATATGCCATCCTCTCACATCATCTTCGGGGTTTTCCCTCGCCTGTCTCATTAACTCAGTGCCAATGTTTCCCCTCGCTGTCCGCGACCGCAGTCGATCCTGCAGAACCGATGGTCGACGAAGTGGAGAAGTTTCGGGCGAGTGGAAAAGAAGCGGAGACATCACGGGACTGTCGAAGAAATGGAACAAGCAGAGTCCCAAGCAGTAGGATTTTTGACTAAGAATATCAACTTCTAATCCAAGGCTTGGATCTGAAATATCTGCAGGATCCATCCGGAGAGTGGGAATCGCTCTGGGGAATCCTCAAGTTGGGTGACAATTCCGATCACAAAAACATCACGAAGACAACAAAAGCAATAATTATTGTTACGTTAGCGCCCTTCGACCGCACAAAAACATCAGCCAATGCAGGAACACCGCCGCAAACGGGTGCCAAAAACACCAGGCTGCCAGGTTCTTCAAAGTGACCTTTTGATCCCTTGGTTTGAGGTCACGCAGGCCTGTTAAGGGTCACTTAGGGACTTCAAAAAGGTCACTTTGAAGAACCTGGTGCAAAAAAAACGCCGCTTGTGTTCGTTCCGTTTCGGATTTTGGTGGTGACCCGCGGTGCGCCCAGCTCATGGACCTCGTTGGACAAGCGGAGGACATACCAGCGCTTGAACTCTTTCAGAGACTCGAGGATCACTGGATGCTTGGGCGTAGCAGCCAAAAACCTCAAGTGGTGGTCCGCACACATGTTCGGGCGAAGCAACAAAAATGCGTCTCTCGAAATCAAGAAAACAGCTGCCTTGGTCGGTTCTTCTCGATCCACTCAATCGAAGAATGTCGAAGATACAGGATCCAAGAAGGCACCGCTTGGCTGTGCTAACACGACAATCCATTCGCCGCAAATGCTGATTATGCAACTGCCAAACAGAAAGGAGACCACAAAAAAGAACTTCATGACCGGCACTTACAGTGAGAATCCTGGGGGTTAACCTTGCTTAACCTGGGTTCTTTCCATTTCTTCAGTCTGAAAAATGTTTCGAACCAATATACGTCCAGGAATCTCCTGTTTTACTTGCTCGGATCATTCTTCGGATCGTTCTTCTTTCACGGCTCGGGACGCTTGGAAGTAGGTCTTGCCATCGTCCGCGACGACCGTGGCGAAGGTGGCCTGAGGCTCCAGGTGCTGCTCCAAGTTCGGCAACGGAAGGATGTCCTCGGTCGCGTCGGTAGGCGCAATGCAGGGCAGAGCCGGGTGGTTTGCCCTGGGGCAGTTTGGAGGTTCACAGCCGGTGTCGGCTGGTTTGGCGAAGTTGGAGCTTCCAAAAGATAGAGCCAGAAGTGCTTTGGGGGGGGGAAGCTGGGAGTCGATGGGTGTGTGTGTGTGTGTCAAAAATAGGATGGGTCAATGCCAATGCAGTGTAATAATGCAGCCTTGATGTTTGAAGGAAATGCAAATGAAGAAGTACAGTAGAGTAGTTTGTCCAAGAGGAACCAGAAACGCACAAACAATCTCATCCTCCCGTCCTAATAAAGTCTTGCAGAAACTCCCGAGCTCACTACAGTGAAACAAAGCCGCTTGATGTTTGACATGTTTGACATCGCTATATATCGCCTCACCATGCCCCACCGCACTTTAACGCCACTATCACCGCCCCATATCGCCCATTTCTACCAGGAGTGAAACTGCTTGGGCATTGGTAGGTGGGGTTGACGAAAAGATGCGCTGGTTGGAGCCTTTTGTCAAGACACTTGCACAAGGTTGTAAGCATGTGCAGAGTGGTGGTTTCCATCTTCATTCCAAGACGTAGAAATCATCTGCGCTGTAGAGGCTTCCTGCACCAAATACCGCTTGCACATTACAGCCTGGTCAGCTTATTTGGCCTCATATGGTGCTTGTTTGCTATCACTATGTCATACTATGTCACTATGCGTATGACTTGCGCAGAGCCAGTGGTCGGAAGTTTCAAAAGGTTCTTAAAACCATAGGACTATTTTTACCGGCAAGCGTGGCTCTGCCGGATTGGAGGCCTATGGAAAATGTTTGTGTTCTTTTCTTTTCCTCCTGTTTCTTGGTTTTTGCATCTCCTCTCGCAATTTTTCCATATTTTTGCCCACCTGCCACTCCTCCTCCTCCTCCTCCTTGTCCTCCTGCCGGACCGCAACCACGATCATCCACGCCCAGCGTTCCCCGCCAGACCTCAACCACGATCATCCACGCACAGTGTTCCCTGCAGGACCTCAACCACCAGCATCCACGCCCAGTGGTGCCTGCCGGACCTCAACCACGATCATCCACGCCCAGTGCTCCCTGCAGGACCTCAACCACGATCATCCACGCCCAGTGTTCCCTGCAGGACCTCAACCACGACCAAACATATCCTGTGTGACAGACTGCACAATGACCTGCCAGGTGAAAAAAATGATCGGGATAGTTAGTTGGGCAAAAGTCCTGTGACAAAAGCTTCAGACAAAAGTGGTGTCAACAAGTTGTCTTGAAATGTCCTGGTGGGGATCACTCGAAGTAAAGTAATTCTATATTTTTTGCTTTTGCTCTGTCTGTCTGTTGGAATTCCCTCTTCAGTTTCCTATTGAGAGGCCTCGGTTCAATGCATTTTCCTCTTGCCTCTTTTTTCCCACAGTCGAGCGACCTCTGAGTACTCTCACCACCGGTGTGGCATGTCCAACTTTTAGCAGGGCGCCTCTATGTGCAGCCCAGCGCCGTTCGGCGTTGGTGGAGATGTTGTGACAGAGCACATCAGAGCTGAGGCATTTGAAACGACCCAGGTCCTGATGTCATATCTGAAAGGAGGCTTGAATCGATGGTGGTTTTCTCTGGTGTCTGAATAGGTGACATATCCTATTTGGAGCTTTGCTCTCTACATAAGCTCTTGGACTCAAAAGAAAGGTGTTGTTTTTTGCGAAGGCACCTGTTAGAACTTGGGAGATGAGGTCATTGGGGGATCTTTGTTCGCACTTAGAACCAGGTTAGGGAGACCGCGATAACAAGATCTAAGAAACGATGAACCAAAAACAAAGAAGATACCAATGCATACCAATGTTCATCGGATTTGACATGGAAACAACATCTCTTCATATCTCTTCAGATCATTCGACATTGTTTGACCGGTGAAACCAAAGTATAGCGAAAGGAATGGATCAGGAAAGGATAAGTCTTCGCATATCTTCACAGATGCAAGATGCTGTGTAAGATTAAAAAATACTTTACTTCGAGTGATCCCCACCATGACATTTCTAAACAGCCACTTTGACATCTATCTGACATATCTTCTGACATTCTATCTGACAGATCTTCCGACATTCCATCTGACATTCTATCTGCAATATCTTCTGACACTCTGTCTGGAAGAGATGGCTACGCGGGTTCCGTGGTTGTGTTGTGCTTGTGGTTGTGTGCTTGTGATTGTGGGTGTGATTGTGGGTTTGTGATTGTGGGTTTGTGGTTGCGTGTTTGTGGTTGTGTGCTTGTGGTTGTGTGCTTGCGGTTGTGTGCTTGTGGTTGTGTATTTGTGGTCGTGTTTGTGGCTGTGTGGTAGTGATGGTGTTTGTGGTTGTGTGTTTGTGATTGTGTTTGTGGTTCCGCAATAGCGGTTGTGTTTGTGACCCTGGGTTTGTGATTGCGTGTTTGTGGTTGTGTCTGTGGTTGTGTGTTTGTGGTTGTGTTTGTGGTTGTGTATTTGTGGTTGTGTCTGTGGTTGTGTGTCTGTGGTTGTGTTTGTGGTTGTGTGCTTGCGACTGTGGGTTTGTGATTGTGGGTTTGTGATTGAGTGTTGTGTTGTGTTTGCGTTTGTGATTGTGGGCTTGTGCTTGTGTGCTTGTGGTTGTGACTGTGGTTGCAACATGTTGCAACTGTGGTTGTGTCTGTGGTTGTGTGTTTGTCGTTGTGTTTGTGGTTTTGTGTGCTGTGGTCGAGGTCCGGTGGCGAACACTGGGCGCGGCTGCTCGTGGTTGAGGTCCGGTGGCGAACACTGGGCGCAGCCGCTGCTCGTGGTTGAGGTCCGGCAGCGAAAACTGGGCACCGCTGCTCGTGGTTGAGGTCCGGCGAGGAGGAGAAGAGGAGAGGAGGAAGTCAGCTGACGTAAAATCTAACAACCCTCACCTGGCCGGTGGGGAATAACAATAAAATCCGTCCGTTTCGAGCAACTGTCCCCAATTGATGTCGAGAATGGAGATGCGCCATGATTGTGCACCAGTATTTCCCCTCAAAAATGACCCCGGACCACTTCACCCCAAACTTCACCTTCCGGCGCAAAACCCCCGCGCCTTTCGTCGCCCGGAGCGTACCAGCTCCTCGACCTCGAGTGCGGCCCCTCCGCAGGGTCTGCAGGCTCGGCACGGCCGCCAGGAGGGCAAGCGATCGGAAGCCTCGACCGGGGCGGGGCGAACGGCCGGAGGGTGGATCTGGGGGGGGATCCCAGTGGTTTCAGAGATTTTGGATGGTTCACCTGGCAGGTGGGGCAAAATCATTTGCACACACACAGCTTCATAGATTTCATGAGGACCCTGTTTCAAAGCTTCTTCATTTTGGATGGCGTGAACATGCGTGAACCATGCCGAGAATCGACGGCATCTTTTTCGGACAAGGCTTGGGCGTACCGCCCCCAGACTCGGAGGATGTCGAGGATGTCCTGAGATCAGAAAGTCTCACACCATCCCTTTTCTGAACCTTATCACGCATTACATAAAAGCATGAAACCAAAAGACATGGAACATTTTGAAAGCATCTGATGGCCTTTGACGCTGTTGACAAACTGCAACTTGTTTCAACTTATTTCAAGATTCTCAATCACATGGAAACATTCATGAAGGGATGGTATCATTTTTGGATATTGCATGTAGACTTTTCTATCTACATGTTTTGGAACAGAGCCGAAGGTGTCCTGAGGTGAACCAAAAAAAGAAGATACCAATATATACCAATGTTCATCGGGTATATCAATGTACTAAGCTCCAATACACTATCTATAATGTGGGGGCCCTATCTCGTTTAGACTTCTTTAGGAGGAGGTCATGTCAGGGTATCTCGTTCAGACTACTTTAGTAGCAGGCTACTTCCAACCACTTTCGCTGCGCGGCCTTGTCGTTCTAGGAAAATCACTTGAAACTTTCTAATGTCTTGACACGGCCACTCATGAACAAGTTTGGATTCTGCCACCGTGAAACTAGAAGCTTATATTCGACTGGAATATCTAGAGCCGCAACAGCAGCTCCTCTCCTTCCATCCACGTTCCCAAAAGCATCTCCGATGCTTGGGTTGTCGTTTAGTCGCTAGTGCCGCGGAAGAGCGAGACAAAGCAAACGTTGTCGTGGACGGAAGATGGGTGTGGAAGGAGAGTTCTCGGATCTCGTTTGGATCTCATTTGGATCTCGTTCAGGACACCCAAAAATTTCTGGAAAATGGTCCCTGCCACATCAGATAGGCGAAAGAAAGGCTACACAACCCACGTCGAAAACCACAGCGAACCAAAACATACTCCACAGAAACACATGTGCGTCCAACCACTTCCGCTGCGCGGCAAGCCAAAAAACTATCTCGTTTTTTGTGGGGGCCCTATCTCGTTCACCAGCGAATACTGATGTTGGGCAAACAAATAGAGCATGCCGGAGACTACTTTAGTAAAGACTAAATAAAAGTGGTTGCTCACATGGAAACTACATCTCTTCAGATCATTCGACATTGTTTGACCGGTGACGCCAAAGTATAGCGAAAGGAATGGATCAGGAAAGGATTAGTCTTCACATGTCTTCACATATCTTCACAGATACAAGATGCATCAAGATGCTGAAATTCTCCCGTGGACAGCTGGGTCAGCCATCAAGATCTCCCATGGACACTGACAGCTGGGTGGATGTCGAGCCCTTCCAGCCTTGGGAGCCCTTGCGGCGGACCTGGTGGCAAACCCAGGCACCTCGAGAGCAAGCTGATGCGCACGCATGATCCAAACGGGGATCTAGGTATCTAGAAGAAAACGACCCTGATAGTTGAAGCACTCTGGACGACGAGCAGAGCGGAGCGGAGCATCCCCAAATGGGAGTGTAGTTCCAATTTCCGTCCGAGCCCAAGGGGTCATCGGTGACAACGAGCTGTTTGGAACCTCTTACAAGGCCTGTTTGGTGGCCGTAAGGCCAAATGCATGACGTGAAACACATGCATGTCAAGAACACTGTCAGGAACACAAGCATGATGTATATATAATATTAGAAAAATGCATTGGAGGGACGTGTGGACCGTTGTTTTTGGTTTAAACGCTTCGACCCCTTTTCGACCAAGGTGTGGTTCCGAGAGACCACGGACAGCGTGGTGTTGAACAGCCCTTGGCTTCGCCGGAGCACGGGCAGAGTGGTGTGCGTGGGGTGGATTGGAGTCCACTTTGTGAGATGGTGTTTCTCGGGTTTTGATTTAGAGTCCGCAAGAGGATCTTCTAGTAGGACCATGTGACACACATATACTAGGACCTAGGACTTTACTAGTGGAATCTAGGTATTATTGCTTTTTTTGCTTTTGCTCGTCTCTTTTGCTCCTGCAGCTCAGTCGGCCGTTTTGGCCTTGAACAATGCCGGCAAGCT
>JAODVM010086319.1:0-16851 GCA_025400095.1 Phenganax marumi | reverse complement strand
ACCTGTATTGATGACTTTATTGAAGAGCCAGCGATGTCGCTATACTCTCATATTCGTCAGCCTTCGTGACTTTTAATGGACCACGCAAGCATCAAGTCAAAAAGCATAGGAGCAAGCAGTCCAGATGTATATATGTCAGTGGTGAGGAGCCATCTCGATGTGACTTGAAACCAGTCTTCTTGTGAAAAAGTATTTAGTTAACGCTCTGGGAAAATTCATGGGTTTTCTCCGGGTACTCCGGTTTCCTTCCACAGGGAAAGTTGGCCGGGTGGGTTAGATAAACGGGAAGAGTCTTTGATGGGACTTCAAGTCCCATTCACACTTCCATTGCTTGGACTACTTCCAATAAATTTGATAAAAAAAACGAACAATCCCAAGATTGGCATCTTGAAAGCCAGAATATGGATTCGAAACAACACGAGAACACAGACTAGAATGAGTTTGTAAAATGAAATCGATATACCTTGGGTTTCAAGGTACTAGTGTTTGTGTTATGTTGTGTTATTTTAAAATGTGTGTTTTGAAATTATCGGCTGGTACTGCTCTATGATTATGTATTGTGTGACTATGATTGAATGGTATTTTTGTTTACCTTTTGAGGAAGCTGGTCGTAGTCCAAAGTCGTTTTATGAAGTTGATTTTGCTGCAGTGATTGGCAGAAAATGCATGGCTATACGGTAACTAAACAATTGCTTTCAAAAGAATTACGTATACTATTTACAAAACATTTTATTTCAAGTTTTTGCTGTTAGAATGACATCTTTTTCACAACATTTCTGACTTGATTTCCATTTCTCTAGAAAAAGAAAGCCTCTTCGCGAATTTTTCGATGAGAAGGTTTCAGAATACGGTATGTTCACACTTGTTGTTCACAAGTTTAAACATGGTAATCGATATTAACCATTAAAAAGTATTCCCATATTATTATTATTAAACTTGTAGGTCACGATAGCGTTCACACAAGCGATTACCGTCTGTTTGCTGCAGATATCAGAAAGGTTTCTGAGCTTGAGGAGAAACTAGTATCGCATGGATTAGATAAAAGGTACTATCTCAAATTATATAGACTGATTTTATTCTTATTGGAGGTTTGGTTTTGGAGACCGCGCGAAATTCTTTATGCCCCCATACTCATAAAGTTTTTACGACTTTTTCAGAACATTTATCTATTGACGTTTGCTGCCTGGTGAATTAGTTTTATAAAGCAAAAAATTTGTGCTTCTTGCGTTAGTTATAGGGTGTGTGTTATGCATAGGCGAGTCAAGGGGAGAACGTAGAACGAGTCTTTGGCTGTTTTTCTGTTGGCCGCTCCCCCTCTCATAGTTATCAAGCATGTAAATCAGGCCCCGTTTACACGGTTCCGGATTCACAAGGTCACGACATCAAATTAAGCAGTTTCGAGACGAGTTTAGCTCCTAAATTTATGATAACGCTGGAGAACTTAATAGCAACTAATCCTAGAAAAAAGTTGTCGGAACAAATATAAGTGTAATATGGCTAAAGCCGATGTCGTGACCATGCGAATCCGGTACCGTGTAAACGGGGCCTTAGTGAAAAATACTATTTATTTATTAAAAAGTATATATTAGTGAAAAGTAACTTTTTTCCGACTACTCAATCGAAATATCTAGAGCCCTAGATACGAGCTTCAAATAGTACTTGCTATTTGGCTTCTTATTGGTCTCTTTGGCCTCCAAGCATGCACAGGAACATAGTGACCCTACCTTGAAGTAACTCTGTAATCTATCAATGAGTTGACTCAATTTAGAGAACTTACGTACTTTTGAACGGGCGTCAGACCGCCATCTGACTGCATAAACAGAACACGCACGTCCTACAATAATGATCAATACATTACTAGTACTAGAGACAGAGCCGATAAAAACTTTTATACACAAGACCAAGAAGAGACACTGAAGTATCCAAAATTCTACCTTCAAACCATCTTGGAAACCAGCAGTGAATCCATTCACGTATCTCTTAATACAAGGCGTTAAATACGCATCTGCACAAGCTGCATAAAGAACAAAAGAAGCGATTAGCCAGAAAAGTTGTTCGCCATGAAGGAGGACACATTATTGTGGAGATTTTTTTAAATTTGACCAAGTTTTTGATAAGCTTGTCACATTATGTCGAAATGAAAAATTTCATGTAAGTAGCTGACAATGAATGGTTCATAAGCCCATTTTCCACTACGCAAATTTTTTCAAGCGGCACATAAATCCAGCAACGTGATTTGCTAGCAAAAGAATTTGCCGCGAAAAAGTCGAAAGTGAGCCAATCACGATGCCAGATTTATTTTTCACACAAAGACATTCACGTAGTGGAGAATGGGTCATACATCAGTAGGACAAGACTGGTTCTATGCACCTGTAAATCCTCTAGGGACCATCTTTATCATTGGCATCACATCTGATGATAAGGAAACCTGAGTAAAACCAATATTTTTTGCTAATGCACCAATTTCTTGCTCATGTTCATAGTAACTGGAAAAATAAAGAAACTCATAGTGAATGATCAATTCTTGTTCATTGTTGATTCAACCAATGATAGAGCTACAACTTGTTCGCCAAAGTTTTGGAAAGTAATGAACAAACAAACAAATAAATACTTGCATATACGAATGCATAAGAACAACAGCCAAACTACGTATGCCCTTCTCATACACTTTCTGGGAGAAAAAAAAACATCAGCTGATTAAAAAAGCAAAAACAAAAATATAACATAACAATGACAGGACATAGTCACAGTCTACCTTTAAATCCTTCTCTAACGTTTCATGATCAACTTTGTCCCAAATTTGAAGCTACAAAAATGGAAATACATCAATCATAGATAAAGATTTCTGGCCCAGCAAGTCCAAATTTTGTGGTCAAAAGTCAACACTTACTTTGACATCAGACTTTCCAGAAACGACCCCATGATGAGGGCGAGAAATTTTGCATTTCTCTTGCACTAGAACCACTCTTTCTTTCACCTCAACAATTTCTTCGTACAAAACTTCAGGCTTCTCAATTTTCTGTTAATTGAAACAATTACAGAACAATACAGTTTACCTGTTGAGAATTTGCATACGTACTATGCTACAATCTGAAGCTTCAGTAACTAATATACCAAATCAAAAATCTGTGGCCTGGACTGGTTACCAATGTATAGCAAGTCTTTGAAGCCTTCATTGATTACCAAAGCCATTCTCTCCCCTTTTCTCTCAAGTAATGCATTTGTTGCTACGGTTGTTCCCATACGTATCCATTTGATATAGCGTGGATTGATTGCTTCACTGGCTGGCATTGATACACCTGTCTCCTAAATGATTATAGATTGAAGAATAATCGAACAATCAGTAACGAGTGAAGAATCAATCAATAAATAATCAAAGATCAATCAACAGATAATCACAGATCAATCAATAGTTAATCACAGATTGATCAATAGACGATCATGATCAATCAATAGATAATCACAGTTTAACGAATATTCTATCACAGATTAATAATGAAAACATGATGTAAAGACGAGAAACCTTTTCTAAAATACGTCGTATCCCTTCCCGGGGTGCATCACGGTAGTTTGCAGGATCATCAGACAATAATTTCATCACAACAGATTTACCACTCGGGGTTTTAGCAAACACATCCGTGAACGTCCCTCCGCGATCTATAGCGAAAGAAAAGCCTTTTAAAAACCTTTTATCCATGATTATATGCGCGTGCCAGGTGAAATTCCGTGGTAAAAATTTTATTATGATCACATGCAATTATTTGGAATGTATTAGCATACATTTGAAAAATTTACTTGAGTAAACCAGTCTCCCAAACAAGTACGCGGGGCGGTCATAAATCGTCACGTGATTCGGCAAGATGGCTGAAAAAATTGCCGAAAAATTTTAGTCGTAAAAAGATCAGTTATCTCAACATCAGAAGGAGATACAGGTTTGTGAATTTTGGTCGCATTTTATTCGATGTATTTACAATGTTTCTAGCTAAATAAATTTTTTTGAAATAAAATGATTAAAATGCTTGTAGACGAAGGCAAATTTAGCGAAATTATTATCACTGTTTTCTTTATCTACTTGGTCTTTTGTTCGATAATGTAGAATGTCTAAATTGCCGCATTGCGCTAATGAAACTAAAGGTACAGTGCTCCTTCGGGAGCGAGGTGCAAAAAGCACCGGAAAATATGAAATGCTCGACTGAAACTACACGTGTGCGTCGCGTGGGAGTATTCTTGCGTCGGAACGAAAATGAACCAGTTTTTCGGAAAGAAATATTTTAGCTCTTGAATTTATAAAGTGATTGCTTTCGTAGCAGCTTTACAGTTTTGAATATTTGCGAGCATTCGTATTATATACTTTAAAACAATAAATTTAGTCGCGCTTCAAATAAAGAGAATCATATTGCAGTGACGTAATATCACGAAGCAAATTTTGAGCACAGTAGCAAACTGTAATTACCAAATGTACGATAGTTGCTGTTTGAAACAATTGCCTAGCAGCCAATGTCAATTATTTGATAGAAGCTACAATCTTTTTTTTGAAAAAGTTGTGGAATCGGTGCTTTGCAAAAGTTCATTGCCACTGTTCATTGCTATTATAGTTGACCCACAAAAAGCAACTTCATGTCTTCCAGTAGTCAGTACCTCTAACTAGGCCTTACAATTTCTATTATTAATCCGGGAACCGTATTACAGTCAGAGAGAACACAGAAGCAGTTGCCAATGTTCTCACTTTACTGTAGTTGACCCAATGATTGAGTGGCAGCATGCCCCATGGTACTGTTCTTGGCATTTTACTCTGTCCAACATATATGAATAGGGTTGTTTCTTTTAACTTTTTGAAGTTGCAATATTTCCGTATATTACATCTTTTGTCACATTGGTCAGATGGCAACTTGCTAGTAACCAGCAAACTTACTCGCAGATCCAAACAATTGTGATTAGTATCTTGAGTTATTAGTATCAGTAGGTACAGTTTTTGCAAGTGCAAATTCTAAATGTAAATTGCATCACATGACAATACGAAATGAAATAGAAATGGTGAATACTTGAAAAGATGATGAAAGTTGGAAATTCACATTTGCAAAGTTCAAGTTCCAGTACAAAGGTAAGAATGATGGTGGGTTGCAAACAATTTCATATTAATATTAGCCATTTTAACTTTATTTCTTGGTGTTTTCAGCATTCACATTTCCATTTGTGTTATGGTTGTTGTGATTGATAGCAAGCCGGCCTTAAAGCAAGCGAATGTGAAGACTACATAATATACTGGGTTATTTTATTGTTCTATGAAAACATCACTTTATCACATCACAGAATCAAAAATTCTGTAGATATCAATCCGAAAATAGTTTTACAAGGTCAATTTTGGTCATCTATTTATTTTATTTCCAGAGAAATACAGAACTACTAATTTTGAGCTTTGGGAAAGGGGACAGAACTTGTTGAGTATTGTAATTTTGTGTTGTTGCAAGTTGAAATAGGTTTGTATTACCAGTATAATGTCAACAACAATATAGTGTCCTTATGTGTGTCTTTTATGTTTTCAGTGTTTAGTTTGATCATTCCCATCCGGCCCATGTACTAAATATGACAAGTAAAATGCCTTCAAAGGTCACACATATTTTTGATCATTTTAGCTTTGAATCCAGCACGATGAGGAAGAGTCGTATATCATTCAGTATCAACAAGAAGCAGGCAAAGAGTGAGGGAGGTGAATCAACAACAAATACCCAGGAGTCCTCATCTACCCCATCAATGAAACCATCTTCCTACTTTGCGTGTCGCTTTTGCTGCAAGAGGTTTAAATCAGAGCAGACGTATGCAACACATAGCAAAACAAAGAAACATGCCAAGGCCGTGAAAGCAGGTTCAGCCAGTGAGTTGACAAAGAGTCGCACCTGCGCCGCTTGTGGGAAGGCTTTTGATACAAGATTAGAGTTGATTCAGCATTGCAAGAAAGCCAGTCATATGCCTTTGGTGCAGAAAACCAGATTACGAAACCCAGTGTATGGCAAGGCCCTGACAGAAGCTGAGCAAGAAGATCCATTCGTCAGCATCAAATACTACTCACCTTACTTTTGTGAAGTCTGCGATTTGGATTGTGTATCTGACGTGCATTACCAAGATCACGTGAAGGGCATGAGGCATGAAAAGGCGGTGGAGAGGAGATCCGAGCAGGGGAAAGGAGTATTGGTTGATTTAGACACTGTTGAAGTAGACACCAGTGACAAGTGTTTGGTGATAATGAATAAGGTGGAGCCAGCAACGGAGACCGTGTCTGCGTACTACTGCGGGATATGCGACGTGGACTGTCGCTCAGAGCTTGCTTATACTGAGCACGTAACAAGCAAAGATCATCAGGTGCGTATGGAAGGTCATGGGCAGATCAAGATCTCTTGCGATCTCTGCTGCATGACGTTCAACAGCGAAAACAACCATAAGATGCATCTAAAAAGCAAAAAGCATGCGAGTAATGTTGCTGCGCGGGAAAGACTTCTACCACATGAAAAAGACGCAGATGCTGAAAAGGAGAGTGTCCATGATCTACGCGACAAGATCAAGCGCACCATTTCACCTCCGCTTGAGAATTTTGATAAGATCAAAGTTAATATCGCCACAGATTCGGTTGAGGATAATTCTCGTTCGGTGGTGGTTGATATTGATGCGGATGAGGATGACGCGATGGAAATGGGAATGCCGCGAGTGACCTTGGATAAGAAGGAGAAAAAAGAGCTGGAGAAGAAATTGAAGGAAGATGAAGAAGAACGAGGGAAATGGGCAAAACGACGAGAAGAGGATTACTCAAAGAAGAAAGCAGAGATTTTGAAAAGTTCAAAATGGGATTTAAAGGTTCCTCCTGAAGAGATGGGTAGTCGTGGAAGAGGTAGGGGAAGGGGGCGAGGTCGCGGAGATAGTCTGCGGCCAGCCTTCCAAGATCAATTCAAGTGGGTAGCACCTGGTCTGAGGGAACAAAGTGAAAAATCTGACAGCATCATTCGAAGTAAATTCTCAAAGGATCATTTCACGAGTCAGTCTTCGAAAAGTCGGTACTTAAAAGATGATTTAAAAGATCGCAGCTATCGAAATGATTCAAGAGATCGCAGCTACCAGGATGATTCAATTGATCGCGGTTTTCGGGGTGACTCCAAAGACCGAGCATTGCGGGATCGATACTCTAGGGATGACTCACGTAGTGATAAACGAGACAAGGAAGATAGCAAGTCAGGTCGTGGAGATAGACGGAAAGCATATGACAATGACGACAAGTACAGTAGTGATTCCGATGGTGACCGAGTAATTTTGAAGAAAGGTGAAAAGAGGCGTGACACAGTCGAGGATGAGAATGATGATCTACGGAATGTTATCAATAAACAAAGAGGAATAGCTAGTGAAGATGGAAGCAGTTCTTTTGTTTTTGACTATGGTCATCAGCGCATGGATACTGCCGAGAAAAAAGATGTGGGTAGAGCTGACTTAAAGGGATTCTTTGGTGGCGCATTTGCTCATCTTAAGCGAGAAGAAAATATTCCCAGCCGAAAAGAAACCATCCCTTTCCAGAAAGAAAACAATACTAGTCGAGAAGAATCCAACCCTAGTCGAGAAAAGAGTAAGAAGGTGGAGGAAGTAGAACCTGAAAAGCCAGAAGTTGGCCAAGACATGGAGCGGACACTTTTGCTCGAGTTGCTGAAGCGACAGTTTCCTGACATTCGATATCTTACTGAAAGGGAAGGAGGGATAGAGCTAATGCAGAAAATCTTTGGTGCGCAAGGTATGGGTACTTTGACCGAGGGGTTGAATCTTGAGAGTACCGTGTCAGCAGCTGGTGGCTATGATAGTGCTAGGGGTGTTGCTAGTGATGATGAAGGGAAAAGCTCTCGGTATAAACAAGAAGGAAACTTGATCTCTCTAGTGCATGAAGAGTCCCTTATTTCTGATGAAGCTCTTGCCAAGATAACACCAAAGGAAACTGGAGAGTCAAGGAGAGATCGCTGGAGCCGCAGTAAGGATCGTAGAAGTCGCAGTAAAGATAGTAGAAGTCACAGTAGAAGCCCAGATAGGTATGGGTTGCTAAAAATTGTTTCATGAAATTGCTGTGCTCCTCCTAGAAGTAGTATGATGCTTCTCTGGTGCCACAAAGATAAGTAACGGTATCAACATCTAATCGGATGCCGCGATGAGTGTTTGCGCTATGTATAGAGTTTCAGTGGATGATTGTCTACATGAGTGATGTACGTTGCGCAGTTGTTTGAAACTTCTGTAATAAGATGAATATATTTTGTAGGAGAAGACGGAGTCGAAGTCGGAGCGACAGTAGAAATCGAAGCAGAAAGACGAGCAGACAAGCCTTTTCCAGAAAACGATCAAGAAGTTCATCCCGTGGCAAATCCAGGAAAAGGTCGAAACGAACACCAAGTCCAGAAGACCACAAGAAACAACAAGATGTGAAAGGTAGGTAGGGGAAAAAGAGGGTAGCAAGTAACAAGACTATGCTGGTGGTTATTCAACAATTCTTCTGTATAATTTATCTAGGTGAAGCAAGTCCACTTGAGATACCTCCAAGCATGAGTGAGCAAAATAAAAAAACCTGGCTCGAAGAAATTAAGGCCAAGAATAAGGAAGCAAAACAAAGGGCCATTGGGAAGTGGACTGTCTCCAACTGGTCTGGAGGCAAAGGGGAAGGCAAAAAGGATAGTGATAGCGGAAAGGACAGAGCAAAGAATGATGAGCGGAAAAAACAAAACGAAAAAGAATCAAAAAGGTTTGATAGAAAGGAGAATGAAAAACATATGAAGGAAACAGTAGAGGAGGAAGCAAGGAAAGAGGAGTCGAAGAAAGAGGAGTCATGGAAGTTGAAACCTAAAGCTGAATCAAAACCAAATAGTGAGGATGGCGGCAAGAAACGACTAAGGAAGAACAGTCAGGGGAATAAAATATTTGAAGATGCAAGTGACTATGAGATGACTGATGTTGAGAAGCAAGGTAATACAAAAGAACTATCTAAAACTGATCAAGATGATGGAAATGAAAAACGTCGGGAAGGCTTAGAAGAGAAACGTCGTTCTCAGCGCAAGTCAAAACCGCCAGGTCAAGGAAAGTCGAATGAAGAATTGGAGAAAAAAGCTGTTGATGAAAAGAAGAAGAAAAGATCATCTGATCGCCACAGCGATCGAGCACAGGATACTGCTCCTTTGAATGACGAGGAAATTACGAGGATTGCTTTACAACATGATCTTCTCTTTAATTTGGCCAGAGTTGAGAACTTGGGTCGTGGTCTTCCTCCCCCGGCTGCACCGTTATTTCCAATTGGTGGCCGTCCTCCTTTATCTGGCCCACAGTTCCCTATGATGAGTGTTCCCCCTCCTTTATCTGGTCCACCGCCTCCTGGATCATTGCCGCACGGACTTGGGCCATCATTGCATGGACTAGTTCCTGGCTCTTTTCCTTCTACACAACAGCACAATTTAGGTCCACCTGATCTTGAGGAAGATATCTCTCTGCCTGTAAACCAACGCTCAACCTTGAAGTACATTCAACCTACGGAACAACGCAACCCTGTCCCTCGTCAGAGTCAATCTTCTGCTACAGACCAGGCGTTGAAATCCTTGCTTGGTAAAGTGAGTGCCCTTGGAAGTGGCGGCAATACGAGTTCCACATCTTTAAGACCTGTGAGGTCACTTGCATCAGAACCTGCATCTGAGAGTCAAAATCCGTCATCGGAGCTGAGCAGACGTGATGAGGAGGATAGTGATGACTTTGAACCTTCCGAAGAGTTTGACGAATCAAATTCCCGACCGTTGAAGTCCATTCTGAAGAAGCAATCCAAGTTCTCACTCGGCCAAGCATCGGAATCAGAACATAAATCCAGCGGTCAGCCAAAGAATGCTGTCGGAGCGGAGTACGTCGTAAATACTGGCGAACAAGCTAAGTACTTCTGTCAACTTTGCAATGTGCAGTTTGCAACGTTATCTGCAAAGAACTTGCACCTGCGCGGGCCAAAGCATTTGGCAATGTTCATGAAACATAAATCACCATTGATTGACGAGATGATACAACAGGCCATGGGAACTGGACTGGGTAAGAGCAAGCAAGAAGAACAGGAGGCTGCAGGTGAAAGCGATGAAGACAGCGCTAGAAAATCTGCCAGACCAATCAAAGAGGAACCATTGTCAGATCGAGCAGACAGCCCGCCGCTGACACGAAGTAATCCATCTCCGGAGATTGGTAATTTAGCAAAAGAAGAAAGAGAAAGAAGCGTGTCTCCTTATGACAATCGGGATCCTAGATTGTACATAGATGAAAGAACAGGAAGGATTGTACAAGCGGGTGGTTATTACAGCGACCAGAAACCGGAAGAAATTGCTTACGATAGGAACAATAGTGAAAGACCCAGGTCAAGAGATGGTCAAAAATCTGGAGAGGGTGAAAAATCACGCAATGCTTCGTCCAGTACTAAACTTGAAGCTGAGTCATCATCAGCCGAGTACGACCGACTCTCACAAAGAGCAAAAGATGTCCTGTCCAGAGAAGAGTATGCACAGTTGCCGCCAAGTACGAGGAAATTATTGTTGATGGAGCAGAGTGGTCATCCTGCAGCAAAAGAGTTGGAACAACCTCTCCGACCAAAAGTAGAAGCTGTTGCTGGAAGGAGAGGAGGGAAGTACAGTCCACCTTTAGCTGCCAGCGAGCCGGACGATAGATCATCGGACAAAGATGCTGAACCAGCAAGTGTTGTGAAAGACTACGATGATCTTTCGAGAAGAGCAAAGTCTCTACTGACTCGAGAAGAGTACGAGCGACTGCCAGCGCGAGATAAGGAGTACCTTTCAAGAGAGGAATATCTGACTAAGGAGGACTATGATAAGCAAAATGTAAGGGAAACTGCAACCAAAGAGGAGTACGATGAGGTAGCCGCACGAGAGCGTTTGGCTAGAGAGTTGGCGGCAAGAGAACAATACGAACGACTGGTGGAAAGAGATAGGCTTGCGAGTATGGACAGAGAAAGACTAACAGACATAGAGACACTCACAGATCGACACAGGTTGGCAGCAGCAGACAGAGATAGACTCGCCCTTGCCGACCGTGATAGACTTGTCCTTGCAGAGCGTGAGAGACTTCTAGAGCTAGAAAGAGTGGAGCTAGCTGACCGAGAGAGATTGGCCGACAGAGAACGGCTTGCAGCACGAGAGCGCTATGATAGAAATCTAGCAAGAGATGGACATCCATGTAAGTAGTGTACACTTGACGGTTTTCACTACGTCTTACTCGTTACTCTTTGTAACAGTATTTTAAATTTGAGTCGGTGAACCCTTAAGTTGGTATAAAGACTAAAAAGTTTCCTGCTTACAAACAACGTTACAAAGTTCCTTACCTTTAGTGAATATCTTTTTGCCAGATCTTGGACGTCCCGGCCCAGATGATTATGCAAGAGGCAGACCGACACGAGATGAGTACAGCAGATATATCGGTCACTTGGACGACGACCTTGCTCAGCGGCGTGAAGAGTATGCCAGATTACGCACGCGTGAAGAGTATGGTCGTCCACCACCAAGAGGATACAACAAACCTGATGATTATCTTAGAGATTCCAGGGAAGCACCTCTTGTTATTGATTACAGAGCGACTGCTGGTTGGGAGAGGTCACGTGAGATGTATGGTGGGGCACGTGATACACGTGTGGTGTCAGATAGAGGTGGCCCAAGTGGGTACGTTGAGAGAAGGATGAGTCCTCCCCGAGCACGTGAGGGTGGTGTTCCAGAACGTCCTGCTGTATCTGGTCCAGAGGCAGCACGAGGACCTGAAGGAGAAAGAAGGTCAGATGAAACTGCACGGTAAGCAATGCAAAACACTGCAAGGTATTTAACTTTCTCACTAGGATCTCATTATCTACACTTCTACTGTAGTGGTAAATTATGCATGTGTTTTTCAGATACAGTGAATGTGAGCCTCGACCGTTGATGGCAGACCGCCGTGAAGTGACAGATGCTCAAGGTTATGGTCAGCAGTCATATCATGATGATGGGTATCGTAGCAATCAATACGAGTATGGTGGCGATTACAATGAACGACGAGGTGGCGGAGGACCACGAGGATATCAAGGACGTGGCATGGGTCATCGTGGTGGTCAGAGGGGCTATCCTAGGACAGGAAGCTACAATAGAGGGCAGCCAAGACATGGCAGGGGTGGACAGACACGTTATTAAGGTGCACAGTTGTGTAATAAACTTGAACCTCTCTGATATAGATGGCCAAGGGACCAGGCTGTAAATGTACATATTGGAGGGGTGTCTATGTTATACAGTGGTACTTTTTAATAAGTTACTCCTAATAAATAAAGTGTCCCCATTAGAAAGATATCTGTTGTGGACATATAAAGGTGCAAGGTGCCATTGCATTAGCAGGCGTAAGTGGCGGGGCATCTCTCACGGGACAGCAATCCAACGTAGTGATGGCAAGTGCTTGCTGCTACAGCTATGCTGTAGCACTGATCGATGCAAGCATAAATGCAATATTCTGAATTCTGCTAAATACATTTCTGTCTATTTCATAGGTGGTGTGTTTGCAACAACTCATTTACCAAGCTGGTTGTAGGTTATGAGTTGTGTTTTATGAATCCTGAGGAGCAGTTCTGGGAATTTTTACTGATGTCTAACTAGCATTTGAGTATGAGTCTTCAGATTGTAGAACTCCTGTAACTTATCAAAACAAATTGTTGCATTCCTGGTCAAATTTTACACTATGTGACAGTCTTATGTGTGGTAATATGAAAATTCATTTACATCCCAACAACCAGGAAGATGTATGAATAGTCAAGACTAAAAACAGCACCAACTTTTGAATCGTGTAAACAAATTTTAACCTACATAACACAGTTTGATTTGGCCAGAATTGCAGCTGTTTCCATCTAAAATATTGGTATATACAGAGTTTTTAAAACTTCTTTCATTTAACCTCAATGTGTTTGTTTATTGTCTAGTTAGTGTAGTTTTATTACTTCTTAAGGCAGAGCCTTGCTACTTTAGGCTTTCCTTGTACCGCTTTACTATATGCTTTATATTAAACTTTTTCTTGTATGAATATGTAGCCAGTTGTTATGTCTGGTACCACATGCTCATTCATCTGAGGCTTTTAATTATTGGTCTTTGCCGAATTAATGTGCTTATTTTAGAGCATTAAATATTTTGTCTTTGCATAGCCAAGTGCCTCTTACTTTCACCAAATTACAATGGTGAAGGCTTTTTCAATGACTTCAATGTTGTTGCATCATTTCACATTTGCAAAAAAATGCAGATCAAAAGTGATGTGGCATTTTCCAAGTGCTGGCATCATCCATGTATGACAAGAGATATACCATAATCTGTCTATAAACCATAGTTCCTCTAATCCTTGTGTCAACCACATTGGTCAACCTTGAAATAGCGATAGACCTGATATATGTTCATTGCAATCACCATGCAATCACCATAAAAGCACCAAAATCCACCCTTTTTTAATTCCATTATACTTCATAGTATGAGAAAGGTGATTTTCTTTTCATCTGAGGATGAGAAAATGGTGAGAACCATTGGATTGAAAACTGTCCTCCAAATACATCTCTGAGATTATCATATCTGAAAAATTAACAAAGGAATAGATCAATATTCCAAACAGACAAATTACAGATGATAAATATATTCATTTTTTATAGCATATGGCGTTTCCCAAACTTCTCAGTCAAAAATGCTTACAAGGATTTATCCTCTTCCGCTTCAACTTTTTGTTTTTTTAAATGCTCAATACCCTGTAAAAATAGGATGGTTAGTTCATTATAACCTCACCCTATAGTGTTCAAGCAATGCATAGCTTTGGCCTGAATTTTTTCACAGAAATCTTGCTAATTTATCATCATCTATCATTGGTATTAAAGCATATTTACCGTTTCATCCTTGCAGATCGAGCAAACCTGAGTGCAGAACATGGCAAGTGTGAACAAGCCAAATAAAATTCCTTCAAAGACCAAGAATATTATGCAGACCATGGCTGCTGGAACCCTTAGATATGTACATTCTACAAGGATGAAAGAAATTTAGATTTTTAGCAAAAACAAAATAGATCATAGCTGAAAGGGAGATTCTAGCACAAGACATGTATCTTGCTTGGTTGACCATTTGAGTGGCAATGTGGTGCCCCAATACAAAGTTGACACCAGACGTTTCTACTAGTCAGATCATGATCATTACTGCTTAGTGGGCTAATAATCCATTATAACTCTAAGGACCTACCTTCCCAGTCATGACTTGAACACATGAAAAACTGCCTAACGGCAAGGTACAATGAGTAAATTGATATGATCATGATGTAGAACTAGAAAATAGATTTTAGTAATAAGTATTTGACATGATTTTATCTAATATAATACACCGGTTTACAATAAATTGTAGTTTTACCGTGAATAGGACAAAGAATTTTTGGTTGCTTGCACCAACACAATTGTTTATCCTAGATAAGAAGAACTATTAGTGAACAAGAAATGTTGGGCTTCACAGGTTTCATATGTTCCTTACCATGGGCAGTGATGGTCCATTTTTCTAGAGAAAAAGAGCACTTATATTATATAATCACAGTGAAATACATACTTGTGAATATTCTTAATCTATTCATGTACTGTAAACATGATATTACTTGATGGACAGAGCCGAATCTGACATTGCAATGACTAAAGTTCAATACAGTGCACAGTGTCCTTTATTATCAATGCATTTAAAACATATACCTTATGCATCTCTGGCAAGTGCTAAAAACAGTAGAACATAGAATCTTGTATGAGTTATATCAACAACAACGTCAAAAATAATCAATGATTCCTCAAATTTGTGACCAACCTGCAGTGGTGAGCACGATCAGTCTTTATACATTCACATCTTGTACATCTAAGCACAACTTCACCTTCTTTTATATCTAACTTTTTTATATTCTCTTTTGTACAATTGCCTAGTGGAATGGTACCCTGTAAAATTTACAAAGTAACAGGTTCATTGCAATCAATCATCAAAAAATTAATGTCACAGTGAAACTAAGAAATTATTGTCAATGAACAATAAAACAAAACATGTATAAGTAAGTTTTAAATGGCATGGAATAAGAACAAAGGCAAAACATTCCGACGTCCATCAAGAATAGAAATGCAGAATAATTGTTGCAAGTTAAGAGCTTTCAAATATTAACAAAATATCACAGACAGCATGAAAGCAATCTTACCGGATCGGTCATCATTGATCTAATGTGAGCGACAACTGCTAAAGTAGCAAGTATAGTAAACAAAACTGAATGAAATAAGCCCCAAGCAGTCGTGGATAATTCAGGAAGCAGCATAACGCCAACAACCACGAATTCAGCATAGCCGATGAGAAAGTACGTAAACATAGCACAAGTGATGCCAAGACCATCCCACACAAACCAGCGTTTTGGAGGCTTCATATTTCTCTATAGAATTGCTCAAAGCGCTTTCTGTCCAGCTTTATTTCTCACACTAGCAATTGTTCGAGATTTATGTAAGCCATTCTCTTGAAATGTGTACAAAAAACAAAATCACTCAAGTAATTCAATAATGTGAATTTTTGATATTTCTTCATTCATTTTTAATGTCAGTGCTTCCGCTATAGAGAATTAATTTCGAATTTTCTGCAGTCTGCGATATCTGCGAAATGGCATGAAGCCTGTTTGCAGGCTACTTGTTGCTAAAATGTATTGTTGCCTTGGTGACCAACGCATTTAAAAATGGCCGCAACGAAGACAAAAGTTTGTATATTTTCGTAAGGAGAATGCCTCAAGTTTTCGGCGATTCTGCGATAGATTCTCGTACTTTAGGCGACGATCAAGACGAAGTTGGAGATGCGCAAGACATTGAAGAGCAAAATGACGCAACACACGAGCCCGAAACGCCGGCAGTTCCTGTTCAAAACTTGCCCCACGATGCAATGCGAAGTGAACCTTTGTTGACGAATGTCCTCGTTGAACTCTATGACGGTGAAACAGACGAGCAAGGATTCTTACATGGCTACGGCACGGCGTATTTCCAAGGTGGAAGTATTTACAAGGGGAATTTCGAGCGAGGTTTAATGCATGGCAAGGGAAAATACGTGTGGAACAACAGGACTATATATGAAGGGGATTTTGCTGGTAACGAGCTGTGTGGCTATGGTAGGTATATATGGCCAGATGATAGCGTGTATGAAGGTGAAGTTAAGAACGGTCTACGACATGGTCAAGGATTTTTCAAATGTTCATTATCACCATGCGTTTACTCTGGTATGTGGGTGAATGGTAAACGTCATGGTCGCGGCACTCTGAAATATGACAAAGAGGGTACATCGTACTATGAAGGAGAATGGTATGAGAATCAGCGTCAAGGTTATGGTATTCGCAGGTATGCCAGTGGTAATGTTTACGAAGGCAACTGGAAAAATAGTGTGCGACACGGCCAAGGTACCATAAACTGGTACACTTCCAATGAGAAATACTCTGGTAAGTGGTCGAATGGTGTTCAACAGGGATATGGGGAACATACATGGTTCCTAAGACGTATCAAACGCTCACAGTATCCCCTGAGGAATCGGTACGTCGGAAATTTTGTGAATGGTTTGCGTCATGGCCGTGGCGTGTTCTACTATGCAAGTGGAGCTAGGTATGATGGAGAATGGATGAACAATATGAAACATGGAAATGGAATATTTGTTTTCAAAAATGGAACAATGTTTGAAGGTTATTATTATTGTTATTATTATTATTATTATTATTTTAAGAATAAAATACCGATCTTGTAACCAATAAAAGGTTAAATTACATCAGTACTAAATGTAAAAAGTTAAAATTCAAGCA